>UCOJ01000364.1:0-118420 GCA_900474305.1 Cecidostiba fungosa
ATATATATATATATATATATATATAGGCTGCTGTGATCGGTTTCGCCTGCGCGTTCAAGAGATGATGATGGAGTGTGTGCAGAGGAGTAGTGGCTAGGACAGATGTGTGCGCGGGTGTTTGGTAAATTTTGGAGATTGTTCTATTGATATTTGCGGTCGCGATGCTCTGTCGTATGTTTGCGAGATTGGGTTATCCGTTTTTCATTGAGGTTAAACCGCGCGCGAGTGTAAATATATAAACATATCCGAGAAACAGCTGTTCAATGGGGATACGTATAGTTCGCCCTAAAAAACGAGTCGGCAATTATGAGTTTCCCGTAATAAACTGACCCTCACTTCAGCTGGACATCCGCTGAGCATCAGCAGTTATCGGCTCTAAATTTTTCAGAAGATTCAACGGTTTGCAATACCCAAACCAAAACCAAAAATAATTTCGACAAACCCTTTCAAGTTCCCCGCGTTTAAAGCAAACTCTCTCTCTATCGTATATCATTAAAACAAGCGATCGCCGCGAATCCTTTCAACTTCTCTCACTCAATTTGCTCATTCAAAAGCACAGTAGCATACAGCGAATCCTGACCGCTCAAAAACCTATAATATGTACACGCCAAAGCCCGTATACATATACTACACAGTTCCAATTTCCGCTTATCGCTCGCGGGCATCGACTGCGCGATAAAGCACACGGCTGTCAAGTCGCGCGAAAATTCAATTTATCTTTCCCTTTGAAGCGCGCTCTGCGTTCCTCCCTATATATGCGCGTGTTCGCGGTAATACACGTGTAATTGCGCGACCGTATACCGGCGAAATCGAAGCTACTGCTGCTGCTGTTCTTTTTCGGGTAAACGAGAGACTTATGTTTATATTATCCGCGAAATTGAACGCGTGCGCTGGCCTTTTAAATGGAGCGAGGGGTCGTTTCGCTTTGTGGGGAAGGATTAACGTTTTTTTTTTCATACATACGCAATTGTCAGGCTAATCTCGCGCGGGAAATTCAAATCGACCTACCGGAAAATTGACCGGACCGAGTAGTATTAGCTTTGAAGTTAAGAGTAACCGCGTGTATTCGTTGCGCTGTAATCTTGTACGAATTTAATATAAACGCTCGTATATATAGCGTGTCACACACGTATACATATATATATATATACTCAGGGGGTATTTAACGTTACGCCTCGGCGACGAGGCTCTCGGTTTAATTATACGAGTAGCTTCGAGGAGAGTAAAGGAAGCGAGAGCAACGAGTTCGCGGTACTTTATGCCCTCGTACGTGAGGGAGAGGACGCGACGCCGGGAAATTGTGTTTGGGTTTCGTTTGTCGACGCGCCGGAAGACGCCGTGGAAAACTGCTGTGGTGAGATATATCACTGCCGCCGCCGGTTGTATACCAAACCGTAAATGCGTGTATTTTAATACATTTATGATGAAACAATAACAAAGTCTATAAGAATTTTTCTCTTTTCTGTTGCAGGTAAGCCGCCACACTAAATCCGCGGTGATAAACTGGCCAAACTACGCACATTCAGCCCGTCGAGCCGTAAAAAAAACTGCTCGTATAACAAGTCGTTCTCTCGCCCTCTCCCGGTACATAATCTAGCGTCTCGACGGGAAAGACCGACTGATTAGACGGACAACCGCGTCCGCGGAATACAAACGTCTTGTGGCTGCACACAGCTGCGGCCTCTAATCAAGGGGCCTCTCGGCGAGATTGATTCCCGCATTCCGGGAACGTCTGTGTGCGCTCACAAGGAGAGAGAGAGGGATAGATACAAGACGCTGCTGCAGACGTGGCCGAGAAATGACTCGTTAGCAGCGGTTGTCTTGGGGGGGTTAAGTCTTGATAATACACACACAACCGCGTTTGCCTGTGATTTACGCAGGGGAGCACTGCACGTTGGGGTTGTATATATAGATCCGTTACTCGATTATCGCCGGTCTTATACTTTCTAATTCTTATATGCGATATACTTGCATAAAGGATCTTTATTAATAAAGTAAAGTGCCACTTCATCGAGCTATTATATAATAGAGCAAATCGAGTCTATATATATACGTCGACAGCAGGTCCCGGAGTTAGAGCGAATAAAAAAAGGGGGTTGGCCCAACGCATGAATTACGTTCTTCAAGGCTTCGAGTTTCTTCCTAGAGAACGTCACGCACGTGTTTGTGTATGTGTCCACGCCCCCGTCTTTCAATCAGCGAGGACGACGCGAGGAGCAATCTCGCGCTGCCAATCTGGCGCGATTATTCGGTAATTCAATATTGCCGCGTCGAAAAATCGAGAAGCATGAGAAAAATGTTATATTATATGCCCGGAGCTCGCGTGCATCATGCGAACTTGTGTATTATGGCGCGGTTAATTGAGCGACGATTTGGCTCTCTTTCTTTTTTATAGTTTCTCGGAATATACGCGTGTTTCGTAATATTCGAAAACACTCCAGAGTAACTCTTCAAAGTAAACAATCGATCGCAGTTTATAGGTTTACAGCCTCGCCCATGGCATCCGGTTCGGCAATCGCTAGATTCTATACCTCGGCGAATAAGAAAAGCTCGCTCTCTTATAGGAGAACGAAACAGCTCTTACGTCGCCCGCGGCTCGCGCTTTATGGGGTGTAACGCCAGGACGGTGCGGTTCTCTCTAGATATATATATATATATATACAAAACGGGGGGAGATCTTATCTAAACCGAGAGCTTCCGCGCGCGCGCTGGCTGCAGAAATTAACGCGACTACGGGGAGTAATTTACGGAAGAGCTGGCCTCTCAGATGGGGACTGTCAAGAGGAAAAGACGCTCGCTCGCGCGAGAGAGAGAGAGAATTTTACGTAAGGTGTGTACAGGCTGTGATCGGCTTGATGAAGTGCGGAGGGTCTTGGGAATAAAGCGTCTAAAATCTTTCATACAAACTTGGCTGTGTCTTAAACTATATAGAGCATTGTCTTGGATCCGCGTGAAAGTAGGTATCTCCTTTCTCGCAGGAAATTCTCGTTTAGCCGCGATTAATCACTGTAAAGAACTTCCTGCGAGATATCCCTTGGCCGCACCAAGTGATGCTGCGATTTTCTGGCAAGCGTCGCTGGGAAAAAAGCGAAACAAGCAAAGTTCTAAAGGGTTGTAGCTGCTGAGCGTAAGAAGGGTTGTAATTAGCTTCTGTGTCGAGAACACGGATATGGCAAGATGCCGACGGCGGATCGAGTTTTAAATAACATTCGAGTTATACTTCTCGCAAGTATTTTCTCGCGGACTTTGGATTCCTATTGGTAATACGGAAGAATGTAATCGAGAGAGAGAGAGAGAGAGAGAGAGAGAGTAATAAGGAGATGAAGGAATAAGAAAGGTGACGGGCCGAGAGAGAAAGCTCGAGGATATGGTGTAATCGAGAGTATCACTGCCTGATCGACCAGCCGAGAAAGTCATCGGCACCGGGTAACTCGATCCCGAGCGCGTATCGTCTCTCCTTCTTCCTTTTTCGCATCTTTCGCTAGTCCTCCTTTAGTTTTTTGCTCCTTTACTTCTCTCGATATACCTGTTTGCTGAAGTTCGCACGTAATTTTGAAGGTCGGATCGATGGGTTTCGAATTTCGGAGGTCGACGTTTTACTTTTTTTTTTTTTTAAATATCATACGCAATTTATAACCTAAACATTTCTTCTCGGTTCAGAATCATCAGACAGAATCGAATGGATGTCTACAATTTTTTGATAAAACGACGCTTCTAAAGTAGCTTCCAATTAAGCAGCACAATGTAACCCTTATCCGCTACCCTGATGGCGGCTCTCCTATGAAAAAAAAGCCAGACGCGGGCTAAGTGCGTAAGCCGCGCGCGCCATCAATTCCGTAAATGAATTTCAAAAGAGCGAACCCCATAAATTACGAAGCCACTGGTTCAGGCTCCGCAAAAAAAAGTACCTATATAGTCGGAAGGGCTGGCAGTGGTCGCAGCTAATTTTCGCTTCGATAAATCTCGTATAGAAAGAAGACTGAACTTTCCATTTTCTCTTCATCGAAAAATAGTTATATATATATAGCACTAGAACTCGAAACAACACGGAGAGCATGCGGGGCAAGTGGATTCGAGGGAAAAGTAAGTTTATAACCGAATCGCGGCCGCGAGATGCACCGGGTCTGCAAAAATATGCAAATGTCGAAAAAGTTAGCGTCGTCCCTCTCGAGAAACGGCTGATGCACATATTGGCCGGCAGAGTAGCTACTGTAACATCGTTACGGACCGGCTCTATCCCACTGCCGTGTATATCTTTACATATTTATGAAGAGAGTAGTATAGAGGGAGACCTGGCCTGCAAGTCTCTTCGATTGCCTCTATAAGCTTGGGAGTATAGGAGAGGGTCTATATATCGGCCGACGACCGTAAATGGAATAGTATAAAAATGATGTACGGCATGATGCGACGGCGGTTTTGCATACACTCGATCTCTCTCCCTCTGTCTTTCCTGAGATGAGTTTTTAAAATCGTTTGGATACCGGGCTGCTGTGCGAATTTACTATACCGAATTCAGCCGTTTCTATTATATCGAAATTCCCAAAAAACGGCTGTCGCACGTTCGTATATTATAGGAAATCGGTGAGAACTTTGAGAGGAAAAGTCGCGACACGCAGTATACAGAGGAGGAGACAGCGAGCTGCGTATATATATATATATATAGAAAGAGAAAGAGAGAGGAGTGAGAAAAGGGGCCGCGAGGTGCGAGAGGGGAAGCTAGACGTATCGACCGTCGCGACGGTGGAGGCATTGTGGGGGGGTACGACGCGCGCCTCGTCGCTCAGACACACGCGGCGGCGGTGGTGGTATATAGAAGCCGAAAGGAGGACGAAAAGAGGGAAGAAGGTGGTGTACTGCTGAAACGCTGCGGTCGGCTGAGGGTGCGATACTTGCTTTTGTACTTTGTTGGAGGAAAAGAAGTTTGATGGATATATAATGTTTATTATGCGAGTCATGGCTTATATTTTGTACTTTGATTTATTTTTACAAATTTCAACATTGTATATTGACTTTTCTCAGACACCGAGCGGCTCAGACTTTTTAATCAAAAGGCAAAAGATTCGCGTCGGCACTTTTCTATTTGCGAGAAAAAAGAACTGATGAGCGGACGATAAACGCGCGGAGATTAATGGAATATTAGAGCTTCACTCTGACACACGCGGATTGTCTGCAAAAACTGTAAAGGGGGCGAGCGCGCAACACAAAAGAGTCGCGCGAACGAGACAATCGAAGTTAAATAAGGGAGGCTACTGCTCGCGAACACATGTATATACGAGAATCGTTATAAGCAGTCCTTGTGAGTGTCTACACAAAAGAGCTTGAAAAAGTAGTAACAGACCAAATCAGTCAGACACCTTCGAATCTAAGTACGTGTACTACAGCACACCTCTCTCTCGGGTCTCATTAAGAAAAAGCTTTCACGAAATAAAGTTGCACCACCGGCCTCATAAAGCGTCTCGCGAAGAGGCGAGAAGAGCGGAACGACGGGAAAGCCGCAGAAGAAGAAGAAGGAGAAGCAGAGGTAGAGAAGAGAAAGAGGAAAGGAGGGTCGCCCTTCAGGGGGAAAAGACAGGCCGTGCGCTACTTTGGCGCCGCCGCGAAAGGGTGCGGAAGTGAGATACGGGCCGCGTTTCCAACTCTCCCTCGTTCTCATCTCATTCTTCGCTCGGTGCTATGTACAGGCTCTCTCATGCTGCGATAGCGGTGAATTTCGTCGGCGATTGTGCGGCTGGTTTCGAAATTTTCATTGATTTTCGTTTTTACTCGGCAAAGAAAGAGTTATACATGGGCAGTTCACACAATGGAGAGTGTATACGTGCGATAGGGGGAGTCGAGTGAAAGATAGAGAGTGACGCATTGCTTCAACACGCGTCTGGAATGGAAAATTACGAATGGACCCTACTCTTCTATAAAACTAGAGATCAGTATTTTTACGCAATAATAAAACAGTAGAAATATGAAGCATTATATCTTTTGTTCGAGGGAAGCACAGCCTCAAGAGCTACAAGACGCGTTATATAACGAGGGCCCGCAAAAAAGGGGTGTCGTGTGCGATGAAATTCGCGCGCGTCGAGGGACGTGTACGTGCGACACGCGCGTGAAACAACGGCGGCGGCTCTGAATGATCGAGGACCCTTGCGTGGATCGGAAAATGCCGAGCGCGCGAGGGGCGTCGATAAGAGATTAGTGGTTAGATTAGAGAGCGCCATTGTCGACCGAGTGGAAACTTGCCTTTCAATGGCTGATGCTTCTTCTATGCTGATTTGTAGCGCCGTATCCTTTTTTGGTTTTGGCACACTATAGCTGGCCAACGTTGCCGCATCGCAAAAAGGATAGAGTGACAGACCAACAACACACGACCAGTAACACCGACTCAAACGAATGTGTCTAAGAATTCATGAACAGTAAACAGGCAGCAGTTATAGCGTGAGCGGCTTAAGCAGCAGGTCCAATAAGGCTGTTTTGGCATAGGCGGGGCACACACCTCTATATATACATTCTACGCGCAAATTGTGATGAGGAAAGTGAAAAAGTGCCTATACGCCACCTATCGTCGCTCGTCAGACACCAGAGAGCCGAGAAGTTCAAACGCTGGGGGGAAAAGGCCAGTCCAAAACTGCTGCTTTGATTTACGGCTGTATATTATAGTTTAATAATTAAAAAGTAACGACAACAGAGACATATATATATAACTCGGAGAGCCCGTAAACTGATCGCAATAAAAGACGCATCATATCGTATCGTCAGCTCGATATAATAACGACCCATATAACGCGCATCGCTATAAACACCTCAACGCTGCAAAAGCCGCATCGACGTATATACTATATAATAATTTATCGACGCTTTCTCACTTCATTAGTCTCGTATACACTGTTCGGTAAAATCTCGGGCTATCACGTGCAACGAGGCCCTCCAAACACGCTGCTGCTGCCGCCGCCGAAAATTAAACGGGGGGGGTTTGGGCCGTCGGACACGAGTGCGATTCAGGTATGCGCGACGCGCTTCCGGCACGCGATGCGCGTTACAACGCTATATATACGTGCAGGAGAAATAAGGGGATATTGCGCATCTGGCCCGAGCTTTTACACGCTTCGTGATTCCGAGGATCGCGCGCGTGAGTTTGCGTTTCTGTAATTGTATTATATAATACATATCTACTTTTCTACATTCTTTAAATTATTGATGTACATTTTTCAATGCCTCAAGACTCGTATACGGACAGCTTAGCGAAAGAAACTTTCAGCATCTCCATCAGCCGCAGTTGGAAGTATATCCGCTCATCGCGAGATCGATCGCGCGTCGAGGTAGGTACTTGCTTTCTTGGCGCATCACGAGAGAGAGATACTATATCCGACTCGACGCGCGATCGGTCGATAATGATTGTTATTAATTCGTCGGGTAGGAGAGCGGATCGATCCGAGAGTCGAGCGAAAAACTGGCCGCCCACGTTGGGATTATCTCGTGCTGTGTTTGTACACACGCGAGCGGAATGTCTTCATTCTTGCTGTTTCTCGATACATACGCGAATGATTTTTCGAAAAGTTTCCGATGTAAGGTCAGTTCGCCGAAACAATGGATTCTACAGAGGTACAATAAAGCGAATACAGATATTAATGGATTCGACAGGAACGGGAGGGGAGTCGACGACTTCGAGAGCGGCTTATTTCACTATCGCCGCTGCGGAGTAACACTCCAGGCTCGTTCATAAATATTCAAGCTGCGAAAACACAGCTGCCGACGAATCTTCCTCCCTCTCTCTCTCTCTTTCGTATTTGCGACGGGGACGAAAAAAAAGAGTTTCATTCGCGAGCGGTAAAAACAAACTCGCGCGACGACCCGTTTTTTTTCCTCGTCACGAGGGCTTTTAAGAGAATCAAGCGCGCTTTTTGCATATTCAGGTCTCGCGATTTCGCTTATTAAATTTTTCATGCCGACTTTGAGGACGATAACGAGCTGTGATTCGATAACGATGATTAAATCGTTGAACGTCGATTCGAATTTTTCAAAATCGAGAGCTGTCAACCTCGATTTTCCGAGCCCGCGGAAAAAAAAACGGCTTTCATCACGAGCGAGCGAGCGAACGAGAAAAAAAAGTTTACGAGGGAACGTGCCTTCCAGAAATTCCTAGCGCGCGAAACCGTTTCTCCGGATTATCCGAGAGGATTTTACGAGCCGTCCGCCGCGATTGCTCCTTTAATCAAGGAATTTCGCTATTGAATTTTCGAGTGCTCTGGGGCTCTCTCGATGTACCGGGAGTTTACAGTTTCTCTTGGTTATTTCGTATAAAGCCCGCGGCAATCTGAATATAACCAAAAAAGGACGATGAGAAATTCAACAAGTATAAACGCACGCGAACGTCCCACATATATAATATACCCTAAGTCGATCAGATAACCAGCGCAATATGCAGTCATATATCCACACGTCAAGGGTCACACACACACACGCACCGCTTTTTTTTCTTCCGCGAAAAAAGCGGCAGCAAGATTTTAATGTCGCGCGCGGGAACGACTTAATCCTCGAAGCGAGTGTGTGTACATACGGAGCGCGAGCAATTACCGAAACCACCTGTTACATGCGAAACTTTTATATATACACTCGCACGCCCACGACTCGACCGTGTGTGAATATATATACAGTAGCGAGTTTACGACTTTTTCTTTCGCTACTATGCCCCCCCTGTATATTCGTCGTACACGTTTTATTTCACCTCGATACCATCGAGATTGTTTTTCTTTTTTAATTCAAAGTTTTCACGAGCTTACAAGTAAATTGTGGAATCGAGAGGGATCTCTTTGAGAGGAAAAATCGAGGGAGAATCCGGAAGTTCTATACAGGGGCCATTACAGAGAGAGAGAGCACAAAGGACGCTCTTTAAACGAGGCGGTGTACAGCTGTGCGACAGGTATTAAGCCGCCGCCATCTGCTGCTGCTGCTCTCCTTTCGCGAGAGACTCCGAAACACAAACGTGCGCACGACGAGACGACGTTCGCTCGAGGTTTATCAGGCTCTGTATCAAGGGACGGCGGATGTCTTTGCGGAGCCGAGAGGATGCCGAGATTGCGACAAGGTGCTAGTGAGCTTGATGCGGAGTCTGTGGAGGGACGTGGCTAAATTGGAGTAAACGTGGGATTGTTAGATTAATGCATAGACGCACTTGTGTCAGTTTACATTCGAACAAAACTAATACTCTAAAAGTTAACTCTTCATTCATCTTATAATAAGCGAGTTGTATAACGAATAACCGTGTAGTCCCTAAATGAAACTTTAAACAATATTAATAGCTCTACGTAGCTGTGTGCGCAAAAAGCTCCCTTTTCCTCGGCAATAAAGCCACTCTTCAGGACAAAACTTCCTTCCAGACATGGCGCAAAGCTTCGCGAAGCACCCTTAAAACTCGTTTCTCGCTCTCGCGCAAAAGCTACCCTTCGGTCCGCGTACAATTAGCCATCCGGTCTCCGCGTTCAATTTCTAATTAATGAGAATTTATTTGCCGACGCAGCTGGAATTCCGCTGCTGCTCGTTTATACCCGACTCGGAATTAAACTTGCGAGATAAAGCTACTTTTTTCAAGACGTCTATACAACGTTCTCCTCTATTCTAATGTGACAATGGAAAAGAGATTCTCCGCCAGAATAAAAACATTCTATATCCTTCCCGTCCGCTCACGGATGATCCCGAATCAAAAGAGTATCATATCGTGATTTTCTCTCAAAACGTATATGCGTCAAGAAGAAAAAAAAGAAAGAACCTCTGAAGACTAGAGTTTAAAAAGTCGGTGTGTCGTGCTAGAGTCGGCCATCTGGCGACTTCGACATCTGGTGCTTCTCTCTGCGGCCTTCGTCGAATCAATCTGCTGAGTTTGGCCGTGATGCGCGAGGGCATAAGCTGCGAAAGCGTGAGGAGAAAAGAAAATATTTTTTTCATATCAAGCAAGTGCCTACAACTTGTATACTTGTGCATCTCTTATACGGGGTGAATGGTCTGAGCTATAAAAATGATCTGAAACCAACGAGTATTATCACACAACAAGAGCGTTTTTTAGGAATTAATTTCAGAGTAGTCTTATCCGAAAGTCTTGAGAGCTTCTCGCATTGTCTACTCCTTGCTGTGTAGCTCCTCGCGTTATCAAAGCATAAGGCCAGAGTCAGGTTTTATTGAAGAGCATAGCAGTAGTATACCGAAAGTACTACTATTTTACTTTTTCAGAGCACAGGGAGGTATTGTTTGCACCGTCCCCGGCATCTCCTGGGGTTAATTGAAGACGCTTGTCGGTTATTCTTCCTTGGAAACACGCCGCCACCGCTCGCTTATATATATACTTCTTTTCTCTCTTTCATTATTCCGCTTGGTTCTTCTTTCTTTTTTGTATACTGTATAGTCTTCGTTTCGGTGCGGCGCCGTTGTTCGACGACAAGAAAAAAAAAAGTTAATTAGCTCGAGGGGAAGTATACAGCTGTCGATTGCGTGTATATATTCCTTTGATCACAGGCTTATTGCCGGTTATCGGTGCGACAATTAATTTCATATCCATTCGATGTGTCGACGACGATAAATTTCATCCTCGACAACATTGCATATCCGGCGATAAACGGGCAATGTTTGGCACCGTTTAAACGAGTGTTAACGAGAGAGTGAAGCTCGTCACGGCAATCTGGTCGCGCGCACGCGGTAAAAGTCAAAACACAACGAGTGTATACGGCTGGCTCGTCCTTGACAGTGAGCGAATCGGGGACACTACATTCTTTTTTTGTAAGCCATACCGCCGACGCGGCTTGGATTAGCGGAAACCTCGCGCGTGTGATGCTCGAACGCCGCGTCAGCTAAATATCCTCGTGTCGTCCTATGCGCTGTCGGTTTTACATGTACGTATACATGCATGTTATAGGTAGTTTCGGTGATGGATGTCTTTGCGTTTTTTGGAATAGTTCCAAAAAGCGTGCGGAAACACATTCTGTTGGTTTTAAAAAAAAAAAATGTTATACTGCGAGCGAAACCGCAACGAGATTCCGATACTGGCTTGTGGATGTTTCTGAAAAAATAAAAAAATCTCGTTAAATTCGCTAACGATTTTTGCGGCTCTCCCATAAAAGCAAGTTACGAGCTAAACATTCAAACAAGAGGCGATAATAACCAGTATACTCAACACCTCTTCACCGACGTTTTAATCAGCAGAAAATCATCGCCGGAGTAAAATGCACGCCCATCGCGCAATTCTCCCATCAGCTGCAAAAAAGCTCCATAAACAGAGTCGTGCCTCCGCTCCCTATATATATATATTCTCGGCTCTTCTTTATCTCATTGGCATAGCGCTCGCTCGCTCGCGTCTATCTGTCGGCATTGTTCTGTCAGCTGGCGCTGCTGCTGGTATATCGATTTCGCAAAGACACGAGGCTAATGACAAGACGCCTCTCGGCTGTAACGAGCAGCAACAAGTTATCCGATTACATAGTCGCACTCACTCACTCACACGCGCGCGCGCGCGTGTAAAAGCTGTTATTTCATCGGCTCGAGCGACACGGGGTGATTTTGCAAAATATCGCGCATTGTCGGCCGGATGACGCGATGATTTGCCTGTATACTCTGCCGGTAGCGCTTGATGGTTTAATTTGGTTCAGCATTTTTTTTTTTAAACACAGTATATGAGAATCATAAAATATTCAGAAAGGTACACAATATAGCACGTAGACGGATAAGCACATAGTGTGCGCGCACTGCAAGCGAATCTTCGTTTTTCAACGAGCATCGAATATCGATTTACGTGGGCACACGCACGCTACTGCACACGCGAGACAGTCTGCTGCGCAGTGCAGCCTTGGGAAATCGGAATCCAGATCGAATTCTGACTTAACGAGGCGTAAGAAACTTATATACGCTACGAGAGAGCGAGCTGCGTAAGCATAGTGCCACGATGGTGACGGTAACGACGCTTTTGGAACGTGAGGATTCGAAGAACAATTTTTAAATTTTAATTTTTGCAGAATAAATCATAATTTTTTAATGAAAAAACAATCGTTTACTAATAGAGCGTTTTTTGTTAAATCAAAATTTAAATATAAGGACAAGACGAAAGACATAAATTGCAAATCTTTGATGCACTACTAGTCGAGCATTGGAGCACCGCTGCACAGGATTGCGCGGAGAAAGAATAATCTGCACATTCGCGTGTGTGATAGATGCGAGAATTGCGAATTGGGTTGTAAATAAATAAGCCGCGCTGCGAGAGAGACGTGGATATAAATTTACTCGCGCGCAAGAAACAGATTAGACGTCGCCATTCCGAGAGCTTTCTGATACGCCGACACTTTTAGATTTATCTATATACCTCATCGCGTGTGTCATGAATAATACGTGCGCTCCCAGTGTTTGCTTTTATTGCTGTTCTCGATCTTTGGAATATAATTTGTTATTTCGAAAATTTCGCCGTCTGAATACACAGCTGCTAAATAACGTCTGCCATCCAGCTTTGTGGTTCCAGCGGGGGTGTATAAGACGTGTCGCTTATCTGAAATGACCGGATTTCATATTCAAAACGAAGAGTTCGGGCGACGCAGACAACTGTATCGCAAAGAGGATCAGCGCGCGACAATGGAGCGACGGGGGCGAGTGAAAAGAAAAAGTAGGGGTATACAAGGCCTTTCCCATAGAATTTTAGGTGTGAGAATTTCATTTGAAAAAAACCAGACGGCGTAATAACTATTTTACACTCTCCGCGAGTCCCTCAAAGAACAACCGTATGACTTTCCCTTCGTCGTCGAAAATTAGACCGTCAGTCTTGAAAAAAGCAGCATAGAACGGTGAGTGTGGGATATACCTATATATTGTACCTAGTATGTATATATAGTATACTACTGGAAGGAAAGGGAAGACACAGAGAGGGCCACGCCCTCCTGCGTAGGGTGCGCACTTCCGGCGCGAGGATTACGCCGCGCAGTCTCTCTCCCTTTCGGCTGCTGATCCTGCTTTACTCGCTTTTCCCGCGTATGTATTACTATACGAGCTTTCCTTTCTTCTCACTCGCGCCTCTTTCGATATGAGCGGGCGGATTGTTCTTATGTTCAGATGCACGAATGGATTGAAATTTCGGTGACTAAAATTGTGTACTTCCGTGTTCGTTAATCAGCGATCTGATATTTTCTAATTACAGCCTTGATGATGGCACACGATGCAAAAGTTATATATAAATATTTAACTCGGTTTCGCATTATTCCTTCGTGAAAATTAAAATGACATGTTTTATTCATAACACTGCAGTCTGTGTAGGGATTAAACAACTATCGCAGCCCATTATATGAGTTAAGATCTACAATGGAGCTCGCGCGAGAATTCATAGCAACTTTTTTAAGGCTTGGCAGTAAAGTTACTTATACACATCTAGATTACTCCAATTTACGTGGAAACTTCTCCTAAAGTAATACAGAGCCTCATTGCTTCGAGCCTGCAATTCCGCATCGCAGAACCCGTTGTCGATCCGTCTAGTTTACTGCCTCGGCCATTCGAAGGGTAGAGGCCACTTAATAACAATAGCGTATACAGCGAAACAACCGTACGCGGCACCACACCCTGCTGAGATTTTACCGAGTCATTAAGCCGCTAGAATTTCGCGCTCTTTCTCTCCCCCTACGCATCACATCCATCTGATTTTTCGGGCTTTTCTACGCACAAAACTCGCGTACTTATATTTGCATCTGAATTGTGGCTGGGATGTTTGGATCTTTTATCTTGTAAGTTAATAGTTTTAATATTTTAGTTTTTTAGACTTTTGGTTTTTGAGGAGTTTTGATCTGCAGAGACGATGATGTAGAAATGACGAGAAAAGAGTCGATGAATATTCCCGGGGAGTGCTGGTTTATAGGTTCGGTGTGTCGGGTTGATGAATATCGGAGTTAATTCGAGATTTGCATTTTGCCGAGATGACGAAAGAGTTTGAAAGTTGAACGCTCAAGTTTGCCAGAGTAATTTAAAAATTAACAGTGTAAATGAATTTTCATTATAGAACCTAATTTACATCTTTTACGGCAAATGATTTAGGACTAGAAAAGTATAGCCAAGAGTTATAATGAAGGAAGTTTTGTAATTTTGCTCTTTTCCCATCTTTTCCTATTATAATAAAAATCAAGGCTACTCCAGGAAAACCAACAATAGCTCTAGAATTGAGCAATAAAAGCTAACGGTGCAAAAATTGTATCTGTATAACTATATACATCCTGAGTAGGAAGCAGCTTACATAATAGACGTTGCAAGAGAAGCGGAGATATACTAGGATCAGATATATACCAGCGAGCAGAATTGCCGAGTGTGCGCAAAAAATTCACGATCGTAAATCGTTGAATTGTTGTAAAAACGCAAAGAATATACTGTAAGCAATATTCTGTAACGGTCACAGAAAGCCAAACAGAGATGCGCCTCGTCTTCGATCATCCTTCATTAAAGTGACAAAGTAGAAAAACCGGACACCTGGCTGGAACCCGCAAGTCGCGACCACAAGCATCCGTCACTGCGATTATTCACTACGCGCAAGTGAACGTTCGCAGTATAGGAGAACGTCTATTCGCGTCTTCGTCGCCCACGAGTTTGCTGTAACTTCTAATAACGGAGTTGCGACGTTCACTTTCAGACTACGGCTGAAAGTGGTAGATTGATTTTTCCATGTCGATGGTTATACGCGATTATTAATAGTCTGTAGCTGGTGCAACGATGGAACTGATTTGTTACGGTTCATGTTTACGAGAAGAGAACCGATGGAACCCACAAATGTCGGCGAGAATTCGAAAGGCACATCCATAGATGAGACTAGGTCATACGGGTCAATAGTAATGGTGAGGAGAAGCTCCGAGTAAAAAGCAATACATTTTTCCATTGTTCCTTCGACGAAAGGCTATAAATCAGTTTTCAGAAAATATATGGACGAGTGCAAACTTATGCCCCGTGTCTTTTCAAACTTCCAACGGCTGCAAGAATAAATTTCAATACAAGATCCAGAGGAATGAAGAATATCTTTTCCTTTTCAAATCGCAACATCATGAGGCAATCAAAGAATTGCAATTAGAATTGATGACACGCTGATGCGAATAACGAGAAATAAGAATCGATCGTTCGTTTATTTCCACGCCTGCATAAGCGAGCGGGTCTATACAGATCCGGCTTCAATATAGGCGTAGGAAGCATTTACTACGTAGAAAACGTATGTCTTCTGGTACGTGACGAATCGCCGATGAGTCTTCCGATCGGAAATGCTTAAAACGTGGCTCGGTCGTCGTGAATGGAAATTGCTCCTAACGGCACTTGCCGACTCTCCCATCTTTCCTTCCTCTGCGAATCCGTACTTTTTATCGGCAGCCTATAGAGAGATGCAAAAAATCGCTCTGCGAAGGCAATAAGTTTCCGGGTCAGTGCATTTTTATTTTACTCCTGGAAATTGTAGTTCGTACCAGAAATTGGCTTCACAAATGTACAAGTCTAATTAAAATTTCCTGGAATTGGCTTTACCGGATCAACTACACTTTATGTACAGCGATAACCCTTTGGGCACCCCATCTTACGAAAACAATCCATGCTCGGCCATATGCCGGCGGGCGATCTTCGATCCTCTCTCTCTCTCTCTCTCCCTCTTCAATCTTCGCCGCCCACCAGGCATCTAATCACGAGAATCATTAGACAAAGTCTCGGCGCGTCGCTAATCGGACGCGTGTCTTCGTCGCCATCAGCCCCATAGTGACGTCCGCTGCTATTGCTCCCCCTCGAGTCGAACCGTAAAGCTGCAGCGAACGTTTTAGTTATACGAGGACGTAGAATTTTGACTGTATGAGAGACTGTGCAGATGGCGAAGGTTTTGATGGGCTATGGTTTATAGGGGATGATGGACGTTGACGACGTAATTGCGCGGTCGAAGAGACTTGATTGAACTTGGACTGCGATTCGAGGGTGCTCTCTGCTGCTCTACGTCGATCGTATATATACTTATTATTATAAGAGTGCACTGCTTGTTATGACTATAGGGACAATATTGTTTTCCAAATTAGGTCGTGGTGTATGTAGAACCGTTTGGAGATGAGGGACGAAAGAATATTACAGGAAGACAAACCGCAAAGAAGAAAAAGTTTGAGAGTGCGATGCTCGATGCCGCGCTCATTGACGTTTTTGGCTTTCATATGTTAATTCACGAGGATGACGTGCAGCGGAAATGGAAGGAAGTTTGACTTTGACGCGAGAAGAAAGCTGATGTCGCAGCCGACTCGTAACGCTTATTGTCAATGTTTTATGAATTTTTTACTGCACCAAAGTTATAGATTCGTACACGAAATGCTTATTTCACTTTCACGCCCATTTCCTCGACGGACAGAAAATCATTTGACTGTCGGTAACTGTTTTATAAATAATAAAAAAAAAAGAGTAGCTATTTTTCCCTTCCCTTCGCTCCATTACATTTCTCTCTTTCTCTCAACATGCCATCCCGTCATTTCCCATACACCACATTCACTTTCTCCTTCTCCTTTATTTCTCTTTCTCCCCCCTTTTTCGCGAGGCTCGTTTCGGCGCCTTCCGACGTTATAGCAGTAAAGAGCGATGAAGCGCCTCGCGCGCGCGTGTACATAAAGGAGAGCCTCGTAAAAAATGAAGCTCCCGGAGAATTAGAGTCGCTGGGAATTATCATAAAGTCTCGTGCCGAGTTGCCTGTACCCTCCACGCTTCGATGCGTCGGAGTGTCATTGAGGAGGAGCTTCTTTGAATATAATGAACGTTTGTTTGGAAACTTTATACAAAGCTGTTATTGTGCGAGTTTACAAAAATTTGCATGACTACTGATGATCAGAATATTTCACTGTACACGAGAAAGTTATTTTTTTTCTCACAATCAGTAATTCGTTATTATTCAATATTCGTCCGTTAATATTCGTTGACATCTATTCTTGGACCCTAGCAAACAGACACGCAATGTTTTAATCTATAACTTCAGTTTGTCAAATGAAATTTTCGGCGAAACCTGCCAACCGTATCAAACGTGTGATTTCACGGAGCAAAAAGCGACACTTTGACTATATGAGACGACGATAATTAATCAATTTTAATTGCTGCAAATTAATCTGATTGAGCCGCGTACATTCCATCGCGTTACGTCATGGACAAAGTGACTTGGTAGATGACAAAGGCGTCAATTCCCCGCAGCAATTGTCGACCTTAATTTTGTTTGCCAAGGCTGCGCTTCTCGGACGCTGCACAATCGAAAAAGAATGCATTCGCGCTGCGTTGGTATAATTCAACTATACTTTGTTATTGCCGGTGGGGTATCATCGTTCATTCAATTGAGAGACTCAAAAATTGATAGTCGCTCTCGATTATACTACTTTAAATAAAACGAAAATATATACCCACGAAGAACCGCTTTATCGTCCTAAATTCCCGGCAAACGCGTATTTTATCGACGAACATGCAGACTTTAAGCGCTGACCAACACTCGCGCACGAATGCACCAGACCGCTCGTAAAAAGACGCCGCGCAGCGATAAGCTCCTATGGCTTTCTAATCACTTTTCTACGCGCGCACATGCGACTCTTCGCAACTTCAGCCATAAAAGTCGCTGGATTGTATATACGTTTTGTGCTTTTTTTACGGGGAAACATAAGTTCGAACCCCGGATATACACGCGCTTTTAATTGACTAGACTTTTCCGGAAGTGAAGTGTCGTAGTATGGAATTATTGATGTACGTGACTTCAAATAATATGGATAATAGAAAAATATTGATCCCTGTGTTCCAACTAAGTAGATTACGGTTTGATATTCCATCTAACGCGATAAAATCGTGTTCGATTATTAATTGTCCAAGATTAAAATTGGAAAGGTGTAGTGTCGTTGAAATATTTACAGAAAGTATGAAAGCATCGATAATTAAGTACGCTCGATTTTCATAATTGCCGATAAGAAGCGTTAATTTTTAACGATCGCCCTGAAAGGCATAAAAAGTCCAAAGTTTTATCGTTTTGGCGACACGGCAAAACTCGTTATCTCTCTCTCTCTCTCCCTTAATTAAAGGCCGAGCGAGTAAGCCATCGACTTATCGAATTTCCAAGTCCTTAATCGCACTCGAAAGACGCCGGCTAAAAGGCATTCGCCAGTTCTCGCATCGTTAGTGGCATGAAATATGCAGTCGACTCGTTTATTATAATGTTTGTTAATGCCGTTAATACACCGGCGGCGGTATATTAGAGGTGTGAGTATATAGTATGCTGAAAACTATATTATACTTGTGTAAATGCATGAAGCATCTCTTTCTAACCGAACTCAACTCTACGTTTGCAAAAAATTCAGCGTGTCGTTTTCTCTCGCATTATTATTTGCCTTCTACGTTTTAACGACGAAAACGCAGACTCGTGACACATTTTGAAAGTAGGCACAACTATGATTTACACCGAAGTATTTGACTATCTCCCCTAATGAATTCCATTTAATATTTACGTTTACACACTTAAACTGCGCGACACACTTGCGACGTCCGCAACAACAATAAAACTGCCGGTTCGCTACCGATACCCGCGTTGTAAATTATTCCCACAGAGAGACAGTCTGACAAAGACCGCGAAATCCACACTCGCTCGGAAAGAGCTTAATAAAAGACAGACAGTCGCGCGGAGTCTAGGAAAAAACATCGATCGCTCTTGCGTAAGATCGTTCGCGAAGTCGAAAGCGAAGGCTTGCGGTGGCCTTGTTGGCCGGAAAATGCACTTTTCCTCGCGCGCGCGCGCGCGAGACTCATTGTTCCGCGAGTTTTGCCGTCAGCCGAGCGTGACTGCATGTAGATGTGTAAATGTAGAAGTTGATATCGTATATCAGAGATCTGTAGATAGTTTGTGTATTGTCTCGCGATATACGCAGAAAGTTTTATTTAAAATACTCGTGTCTAGAGTATAGGAAGATACGGATATATAATCGTGCATGTCAAAATCGTCACTACGAAACAGCTGTCGCGACAAAAATTGCTTGCGCACGCATGCGCGAAAGACGTGTTAAGCTGAGAAACGTTGACGTTTACGCGCGCGTAGGTGGGCCATCGCTTGGTACTATATTTCTCTGTCGCGAGTTTACACGACGTTTGACATGTATAGTAAAACCATCGGAGCTTCTTTTTGAAGGAGAATTACGAAGCATCTGCATTGAGTTTTAGAATTTGTCGATCAATAAGCAAAATAAATAAATATAAAGCAAACAATCTCACGATCGACGACGGATGTAATTTTAATAAAAACGTTCATTCTTCGAAGCACATAAACAGCACGACATACCAACTACCTGCTATACGCATAACACGCACTAAACTCTCATATCGCATCATCGTCACATCTGTAAGAGCATCAGTAGCTCGTCAGTATCGAACTATAAAGTACGCGCGACGTTTCATCATGAGCGAAAAAGGGCGCGATTTTCAATTTATGCTCACCGTCGCAGCGATATAAACACGAGGCTTTATCGGCTGAGTGTGTTTTACCATTTTATGCGCACACCTCGGCGTCTTAGTGTTGTTCTCTTCTTTGCGAGTCGAGCCTATCGCTGCGGCTTTACGACGCCACCTACGCTCGCGCGAACGTAAACGTAAAAGTCAGAGTGCAGCTCTTTTTGCTGTGCGTGTGTATATATATAGCGGCGGGAATGCTTTTTCTTAGGCTCGGGCTTTGTTTCGCGAGATACCGCGTGTGCATACGAGAGGTGTCCAAGATTGCTTTCTGTGAATAGGAATGCTTAGTTGAAGATTTGATATACAAATGAATTTCTTTCTTTTGTTTGTAAGACAGACAGACTAAGTAAAATCACTCGGTAAACTCGCGTTTAAATTCACTTAAATATATTTCAAAGCGCACGCAGGCACACGTCGTGCATATCACATCTTAAGAAAGAGAGAAAGAATCTTTAGACTCTCCGGTCGTACCTGGAAAAACACATATAGCTATATGTATACACGGATTACGCAGCTCACAATAAATAATCCCGAGAGCCGTCACCTTTTTCCCGCAGACACTTAAAACGGCGATAAATCCCGCAAACTAGCTTTCCATCTATGACGAGCAAACAGCCGCGCGTGCAATCCTTCCCTAGCGGTATATTACGGCTCGCAGCACATAGTCTTAAATCTCGGGGAGCCGCAATTTCATTTCGCGAGAGTATCTACTATACATATAAGTGCTGGAGATGCTCCGCTGCAGCAGCAGCAGCAGCGGCTTGAAACGAAAGGAAAACCCGGCGAGCTCGGGGTCAGAGACGGAGTAACGCATGCTAATTGAGTTTATTGCGCGACTTTGGCGTAAATTTTGCATTCGCCGTAGCAGCGGATGCTTTGGGAGAATCGTTTATGGAAGTTGGGAAATATCGCGCTGCCGCTGATAAAGTTCTCCTAATAAGCTTGTATATACTTTCAGAAACTCGGTTTATGTAATATTTTCATTTCCCGATGTATACTGTAAGTTTGCTGCATTTGTGTTTAATTAACGTTTCGCTTATAGAGGTTCTTACAATTCGTACGGACGTTAGAAATTCGCTCGAGTCGTAATAAGTATTACACAATTTCTCGATGTAAAGATAGTCGTCGCCTCACAACTTGAATGACTTGAACAAATTATTCGTCGGGACGAGCTTATAATGTGCAACAAGTACGAGAGATTGTCCAGCATCGTCAAAAGGAAAAATCCATCCAAACTCGATCCAATTTCCCCCCGATTCGGAAACGACGGCGCATTACACCTTGGCAGCCCCTCGCGAAATCGCAGTTTACATAACCCGAAAGGGGTGAAACAAGAGACTGGAACGGCGTCTTGTAACGGCTTCAAGTGGGTCGAAAGTTTGGCTGCTGTGTCGTCGCAGAGGAGCCTAATTCCGCTAAGTGCCGAAGGAAATAGCGCCTTGAGCCATGTGTGTCTGTGTTTGTGTGTGACTTCTTCCTCGACTCATCCCTCGGCGGTACCTTTGATCCCTGTGTCACAACGCGACTTTGATGTCTGTCAATGACACCAATGGAGCACGTTTTGTTATCACGTATTATAAGAGATCGTGTTGTTTTTTCGGAAAGCTCCAGCTTTGCGAAGACTTGTATGAAAAATGCATTGTGTCATTGACAAAAGAGATAAGTTTACGCTTATCATTTCACCGGGAAACGCGTATACGCTCGGATTATCTTGAGAACGCAAAGGCTTATCCTGGATTAGAGACAATTTAAGACCTGTGCGTACGTGAAGCAAACAGCCAAGTGGGGTGGATTTTAATTACAACAGCTTCCAAGTCCTTTGAGAGGCTCTGTAACTAACTGCGTATATGTAACGCATCAGTTGCCTTATTTCCGCGTCGTCTTACCTGAAGATACCTCGTGGATTAGTTGCATAAATAGCAATCCAAACATGTGTGCTTTACTCGATCAAAATGTGTTTACAAACATAGACACATAAAATTAGACGTTGCCTGATGTACGATGATCGAAAAACTGTAATAGGATACACCAGCTTGTAATACCGTCTTAACAATCAAGCAAGACACACTCGGCAAGTCGAAGTTTAAGATCCTTACCACGACGGGACACCATAACCCTATACACAGCCCGTGTAGCAAAGGGTGATCGTAACTCGGTCCTGGGGGTTCGTACTGAAGCGACAGGGCTTAATAAACTTGCAGCGCGACATTACCGGCGCCTTTATATCATTGCCTTGGCAAATAGTGCCGATGATAGGATTTTGGCCCCGTCGTCTATTAGTTCTGCAGGCCCAAGTTCAGCCTGATTGCGAGGAAACCACCGACATGACGGATTACAGGCTGCCGTCGCTGCCTTTGATGCTGTCATTATATATATTATGTATATATATATATATATATATGGGGAAAAGATTCAATTAAACCTATATAGTAATTATTGTCATTTCAATGCATTCATATAATTGCAAGCATTATAAGTGGAAGTGTCAGTCAGTTGATTAAATAAACTGAAAAAAGAATACGGGCGCGTGTATTATTACGACTGATTTTGTTTTTTCGCAGGCTTGCATAATAAATTTTTAACGCGCTCGTCTAGAAGAGCTGTATTGTTTTCGGCGCTGACACTTTGTCACGCTTAATTTACCGCTTGTTCCGTCACATGCGGGCCACATTACAACGCTTTGACACTAATAAACGACAGCCGACTTGATGTATTAACGAGAAGCGCGAGATTCTGCGGCTTGTATTTATGTAATCCGTCGCTGAATTAGCATAAGCATTATTATTATTCATCGCGCGTGAACAGATATAAATATATATTTTGCGTAAAATATAATTATGACTGGTTATTTAACTGTTATCTCTGTCTTTTTGTTTCAGATACGTTCGATATACGTAACGAAACCGTTTGCCATCGTTGTGGGTAACGTATATATAACAGCAGTTTGCGCGCATGTAATCCATTGTAATTAAACAATGTTGCGGATAAGCACACAGAATTACACGTACATCGGCAATATTGAATTTTCAATCTTGAATCTGAAAATTGCATAAAAAATTATAGAACCAGTTCAAATAACAATAATTCATAGGGAGAAGCTATCGATTGAAATTTAATCGGAAACAAGCTAGTGTCTATATACACATCCATTGCAAGTGAATGCAAGCGCGAATGAATACGCGTATAATCCTTTGAATGATGAATTTCTATGTGCCCGCGTTTGCCAATAGCAGAGAACTGCAGAGTAATCCCGGATATTCGCTCTTGAAAAACGTCAAAGCTCGCAATTTTAAACGCGCATTGTATAGAGTTGGCTGCGAATAGCACAGATGACTAAATAATATTTCACCACGGGCATATCGAAAACTTGTATGATCATAAATTCAAACAACGAAGCTATCAATGTCGAGTTAAATCTGCATCTATAAACGCGTCTGGTTAAGTAATCGATAGCGCGCTGCTTACTTGTGATTCCGCCAGTGTGGTATACGTCTGCAATTATATAAGCTATATCTCGGAGGAGCTGACGCGTCGAGCTTCCCATGGGGTATAGAGATGAACGTGTGCGGCTGGCATTCGGATTAAAATAAACGCTCGCCGTCGTCGTTGTATATCGGTACAGCCCAACCGGAATACTTTTGAACGTTTTCATACTTCTCCCCTCGAGCTCTCCGGGAGAGTTTATACTAAAATTGATTCTGCGTGGTTGTGTATGTATTATAATAGAATAGAAGATAAATTTATCACAGCTATATGCGTCTTCACAAACTCTTACATCGGACTGTATCCGCACATCATCCACCTTGAGAACTCGACCTCGCGCATCCATACATCATGCTTCAGGCCCATTACCGTCGTCATTACCATCGGCCAACAACAATCGCGATCGGCTTTGATTATCGTAATTTCTCCACCGCGGCTCTCTCTCTCTCTCTTGTCGATCATTAATGCGACCCTCGAGTTTCGCGGAATTTCAGTTCCACTTTGCGCGACTCCATCATCAATTCGAATCAGCGACGTTACCGAGCGTGACAATTAGCGCGTATATATTTATCAGAGAACGCATAGCGTGAAAGTACAGGTGGGAATTATATTCATGATGGGATATTCTTTCAGTTTTGACGCGTAAAAGCGATTATTATAGCACAGTATTACTGTCGCCATAAAATTCACGATCCTGTAACACGAATACCCAAGCGAAAATCTCGCATTACAATAAAGAGCGCTAATCAATAACCCCGACGAGCTCCCATCTCATCCACACACACACCCTATAGCAAAAAAAAAGCAACAAAAAATTCCCTTCAAATATATACCATAGAAGGCACACGCGTGTGCTATATACCCCCCCGGAGCGAAGCGTGCAGTCGTGCGCGTCCGCTCGATCGCCGTTAAAGGGACATCTCTCCCAGTGAGAGAGGCTTTACGTAACCCCCCTGGCAACCCCGCAACTGCAGCTACGCGCAAGCGCGAGCTTGTTGCTGCGGCGCTGTACTATACGCTCTCTGTTGCCGTGTGATAACGCGGCCGACAAAGTGAGATGTGGAGCGAGGCTTTAGCGGGGATTTCGTGGATTGTTTTTTCTCAGTTTTGCAGTGAGCCCGTTGTGATTGGTTTTTACGGGGGTGTAGGTGTATCTCTCGATGCTTTGTTTACTCGTGGAGAGATTGTCTTGTAAAGTCTTTGATTCTTGTTTGCGAAAAAGAAATCACTGATACTCAAAAGAAAACAAATATTATTCAATAACACTGAGGCTTGAAGAGTCTTATCAACTATATAAGCTTACGGTGTCTTCTAATCAAACTTTCCAGTCTCCAAAAATTTATACATACTTGCCAACTATAAACTTCAGCTTCAAAGGGGGGCAAAGCACGCGAGAAATTCATACCCACGGCGTTAAGGATCTCGGGGAGCGGCGAAAGCGCGGGCAACTTTGTTTCGCTCGAAAACCATAAAAACGAAGTAAAGCTAAGCTTATACCCACACACGTATACATGAAACGCTTTTACACGCCCTCGTGCATCGGCGCATCAAAGCGAGATGGGCTTCCGGAAGTCGATAATCTCGGCTGGTGGATCGCGAGCTGCCGCGTGTTTAATGTTTCGGAGCCATTTAAACGACTGCATCGTATGTGTGTGTATGTATACGTACTACTTTTTGTGTATTTATCGCGGCACACACGTGTCGCTCGCTTGAGCTTCCGTTTCGCGCAAATCTGGGGTCGATGTATAGCTTCTCTCGTTTAATAAAGATACATATAAGAGAGTTTCAGAAAGAAGCGTGAAACAGAGGAGTTTTCTCGGCAAATTAGCAAATCAGCTCATTCGTCCGCGTAAACGATGACACACACACGTGACATCAACAGTCGGAAATACTCTGGAGAGCGACTCCGGATACGAGAGAGAGAGCTGTACTGCGTCTCCGGCGCGCACGCGAACGGAGAAACTAAACGGAACGAGCGAGAAAAAAGAGATATAAAAGGAGAAGTCCAAAGAAAGACTCGGAACGGCTCATTTCGTCGTCCTTCGAGTCCCGACTTCCTCTCCCGAAGATAATAACGTGTTTTTTAATTTCGCTTTTTACCTCTTCCTTCTCGTCTCATCCTTCTCTTTTTTCCGCTTTTTATTGTTATGGTCTGTGAAGTCTCACGCTGGAGCTCGACGATTTAAGCCGCGAGGATGATCGGTAAACTAGCAGAATTAAAACATTCTCAAGATAAATATAACTTTGCTTTCACTTGATTCTTCGGAAACTTATCGCTTTTCAATCCGCCCCCATAATTCCTCCGTTCAACCGCGAAAATTCTCCCGAGATGAGACAAAATAATCAGCTCCGACTGCAGTGCATTGAACCTTCCGTGAGATTTGTGACCTGCTTATCGCGACTTCCGGTGCGTGCGTCGCTTTTTTTTCCCCGATTTTTCGGGGCCGTTGTGTATAACGTTTCGTTAACGAGTTTAAGGTTACATCGAGCCGACTTTTTTCCGAGCTCCCCCCGGTTTAATCTAATCGGCCGCAGCCGCGCTCGAGCAAATGTGTGCCGAAGATACCGTAATCTCGAGCGGTGCGAGTATAATAATACACGCGACACACCGTATACTATAATGATTCACCTGTATTCGCCGATTCCTGCTTTGCGAGGATTCTATTGACTGTCTTACAACCATCTACTCGCATAAAACTCTCACGATTCTCTTGGTGAAAAATATCGCGACGACGATAACGCTTCTCCTTCCCTCTTAAAGCGAGAAAGCAGCAGGAGGGAGGCGACGTACGTGGGGAGCAAGAGAAAAGGGTTACGACACACACACAGGGCAGCGCGTATATGTAAGAAAAGGGTTGAACGTACGGATGGCGAACAATGCGCCAAGTCGAGCGGGAAAGAAGGAAGGGAAGTATATAGCGGAGGATGTGTGACCCACATTCGCTCTTCGCTCTCGACAGGTGAAACGAGTTTCTCTCAAGAGAGAGAGAGCGAAGGGTGACGCACGCGATTTTTACGGGGGATGTGTTCTCTTTCGTTTATTGCGAGATTTTTCGCGGAGAGACAGCTTTCGTGTGTTTTTGGCTATGCGGAGGAGGGTATCGATATTGAATTTTTATCTCATTAAGCCGTACTCTCTTCAACGAGTAACAAAGCAAACGCGAAAATCCGACTCCTTCGAAACAACGAGTCTATACACAACAAAAGACTCCGCGAAGTGAATATCCGACTACAGCGCGTCAGTGACAATGGCAAAGACGCTAAATTAGAGTCGCTCTCGAGGCGCGCACATATACACGCGTTCGAGAGACAAAAACTGCCGGAGTTATCATCGGAGCTGGCATCAGGGTGAGAGTAGGTAGGTTATTGTGCACGCGGTTTCTTGAGCTTTTTGAGCGTAAGTAGCACCGCTCTCGGAGAATAGATGCTGGAATGAATTATGTTTGCGCACAAGACGACGAGAGAATTGCGGATCCTCTCGAGGCTCGCGAGTTAAGTGCTTGAAAGCGCGCCGCGGTACTGGTGTGGTTGAGGGGCGCTCGTTCGAGGATGCGTTGTACGCTGAACGCGCGAGAGAAAAGTGGTGTGAGATGGAATTAGCTGTGGAAAACATTGTGAGTTTGCGGGATGAGATGTTGTTAGAAATAAGTTTGATAAGTGAAATTCTTACTCAACAATTGTTGTATACAATTATAAGCAAAGGATTTTTTTCTCACGTGACACGGTATTAAAAATATTCTAAGCACATAATATAGCGACAGCTGCGAAAGCCAAGGAGATTATACAATAACAGAGCAGCTGGAAAAAGTTGAAATCTTGATAATTCCCGCAATTTCATAAATCTGGAGAGATAAAAATCAGTAAAACGCTCTTGGACAGCTCTTGTTCTTCTCCCTCAATGCCTCGCGCTACTCCATCGAATAACCAAGTAAATTAGAAGCACGCGTTTCTCGCTCGTGCTTCCACGGCCGAACAGTTTAACGAAAAGGAGAAGAAGTAGAGATAGAGGCACACAGCAGCGCCTCGGGCTACATACGTCGACGGTGGCAACCGATGCTTTCTACGAAACGCCGCCGAATATGCTACGAGAGAACTCGGTTATGTACTTTGCCTCTGCTCGGTATAACGCATACCTATTCAATTTTTGAAGGACGACGTTGTTTTATATATACTGAACAAAGTGTTATCGTCAGAGTTGAGGGCTAATATCGTCCTAGAATTGAATTCAGATTTAATACCGCACGTTCGGCCTAGATACCACACACCTCTTTCACACTTCCTTGGCTTCGCAATCGATGCACGACGTCTAAGCAAACTCCGCTCAAGGTATATATACGCTTCAATTATTAAATTCCCCTGGCAATAATAGCAGTCGAGCCCAAAGCCACCTACGCGCGCGCCGGAGTAAAGCCCAGCACGCGAATTGCCAAATCGCGTTTGTGCGATTTCTCGCTTTGATTCGCGCGTATAGCTACGGGTATAGAATACAATGCTGTATATACATGCGCACGCGGTTATATGCGGAGAACGCTTGGGTAGAGATAAGGTTTTGGCTGCGGAAAGGGGATCGAGTGAGCGATTGGAATTGAGATAATGACTTGGCGTATGCGGTTTGCTGCTGTATATCGATGAATGCGTGGGATCGCGATGGAGGAGAAACAATGGACTCTTGAGGAATATACACCGCGTTTTTATTATCCTCGAGACGATGAAATAAATTGACGTGTGTGTATTTATAGCCGATGGAACTTTCTAAACAGAAGAAAAAATTATGTTAAAAGATTTTCAGTGTATTTACGACAGCAATACACCTTTCTTCGCAATTTCTATATAGAGTACAGCGGCAAAAAATGTCAACGCCATAAAACCAAAGCGGACGTCCACTTTTGGGGGGGAGAATATACTTTTATTACTCAAGGGCCCAGTGTCGAGGGATCATCCCTAAATCCTGCACCTGCGGACTGCCCGGAGGACACTTTATACTATACCATACTGTGTTTATACTTATGCACCTGAAACAATTTACCTTTACTGCACTTTAAAAGGAAGCCGTAAACGCGGAAATTTTCCGAAAAACATAATTTCCGTGCGATTTATTCCTCCTCGCTTCAAACATCACACAGCTCCTCACCCCAATATTTCCCTCTACCGCCCAGCTCGAGAGGATTCTCCTAATAATCCCCCCAATCGCAAAGAAAAAGCGCGATCCCCCTCTCACTATTCTGCACAAAGTCGGTGGAATCCGAGGCGTCGCGAGAGAGTAGCAAAGGATCCCGCGGAGAGAGAAAAAGCGAAGAGCAAAAAGAACGAACGAATGAGAGAGAGAGAGAGAGAACTGGTTTGACAATGGAAGACGCGTACGTGCGCACACGTACATCTCGACGTCGGGGAGAAAAGGAAGGATCTCGAGGGTATAATACATATATACGGCTCTTAGTCTGTGAGTGTGCCTCGAGGAGGAGGTGGAATGAAGAATGCACGTGGATTTTCGGAATGTCAACGGACCCGAATGACTGTGTATATATGAAGAGCTCTTATATTATATGAATCGTATCACTTTTACGAACATTTCGTTGTGTTATTTTTCATCGAACCAAAACTTACGACATTCAATAGTCTCTGAATTTCCTATACGTATATTATCAAAAGAAGAAGAGCGTGCACTCGGTATCCCGGCGTCGATTTATAGCGAGCAGCTATTTCCCCAAGGAGACTATACACGACGACGAATCGATCGAGCTGATCGCCCGGAGCGTCGTCGCCGTACACACCTGCGACAGTTGAGCTCCGATTTTTCGTCCCAGTGGATAGGTGAGCGTATATATATATAAGATGTGTGTCTGGTATATAAGGACGTTGAGACAGAGTCCTACATCGCGACACCTGCTCCTGAGAATCCTGAAGCTCTAGGCTTTTTCGTTGTCGACTCGTTGCGATCAGATATATATTGCGCCGGATGCGTTTACTCGAGAGCGAGTGTCGATATAGAGTTTCCCTTGGGATTCGACTACCACTTCTTTCTATCGTACAGTGAAATTCATCGCTTTTTATTCAACGCCGGCGTGATGCAATAATTACGTTAAGACTAATCACGTGCTACCAACAAAATTCACTAAATTCGACACATCGTCTCTTCATTCCTCCATAATCGATCAAAGAACGCTCACGTGCGCAGTAGTTCCTTCAACAATACACGCAGCAGTCCCACGAAAGGCGCTTCTATAGGCCACACAGCTGTGGCTTGCCGGCCACCGCCGGCAACATCAGCTGTCGGCCTTGGCACGGTGCAATTACCCTGGGCCGCAGCGCGCGGCATTAACGAAAGCGAAGGAGATAGAAAGAGAGAGAGAGAAAAAGACAGCCTGTTTTCTGGGTCTTATATATACCTGCGCGCAGCGAATCCCTCTGATGGCTGCAGCTTGTGTGTCTTTTGGCTCTCGCGAGCGGGGAAGAGAGTTCTTTATCAGCTCGATCATCTCTCTCTCTCTCTCTCCGAGAGTCGTCCTGTTTTCTTTCTCTCGTGTCTGCTGTAGTGTGTGTGGGTGATTTTCGGTTTCTTGCTTTGCTTTTAGAGATAAAGGAGCGAGGTGTAGTTGGTTTTCTCCTCGTGTATATATACGAGCTTTCTGTAACTTTGGTCGATAATTTACGAGGCTTGTATTATTCTTTAGTTGATATACATTCAGCTGTATTTCCCAAAGCTTCTCTTTTATTTCAGGCAAGATATGCATATTTCTATACACTTGGAAAATTGTCGAAACGAAGGCAAGAAACGCGCAAGGGAGACAGAATATTTATGAGAGGAAAGTTCGCGCAGTGTATATTATAGTACACCCCCCGCTAGTCGCGTGTCCCGCATATCTACAAAATGGCTATACTTAACGAAAGTTATGGTATCTTTTATTCATCCGCGTATGTATATATATGCGCGTGCCTCATTTGCATCTTTACTGTTACGATGTCGTTCGCCGAAATTTAAAGATCCCGAAATTCCTGCACGTAAATACACTGCGCTGATGATCATTCATATTTACGAAGAACGATTGTTTCGAGTCGCAAGCTTCATGGCATAATTTACAATGCAATCTCCGATCCCGATTAATTTCCCCCTTTCGCAATTGGGCTTCAATCGACGAGTCTATGATATTTATAGACAACTCGCTCGAATAGATCGTTTCAATTTACAGCCTCGTATATATATACGTATACCAGTTGAATAAAGGATGAATCGTTTACCATAAAATTGTCTCGCCTGCATTGCATCAAAAGTCAAGCGCGAGTCCAAAGAAATTTTATAAAAACCTCGTTGAAGAAAAGACACGACTCAGCAACAGTATAGAGGGTGGCTCGTATACAGCACGTTCCCGTTCATCGACCCATTTAAATTTACCTGAACGCGTGCAGAGGGTGAAGGACCTCACCACGAGCGCGCGTCGATACGAGGACGCCCCCCCGTTACGTGTATATACGTATAGGAGACGACAGGCTTCTGGTTTTATACGCTGACCTAAAGAGCAAAGATATGAAGTTGTTTATTCAACGAGAGGTTATGCGCAGTCTGTATATTGAGCAAAATGCATTGTACACGTGTATGTAACGCAGGAGACAATGAAGCTATATGTGCTTACAGCTTCTCAGGCCGTTAAGCTGTAGTATATACACGTGAGATGCATCTGCATGCGGGAGGTTTAAGCAAACGCCGCTAATGTGGACATAACAAATTGATGATGCGGACGTCTGGACTATCGCTGCTAATTGAACGGTATAACGTCGTCGCGCGAACTATATGCGAATTTCGCTAATTGACCATCGAGTATTGCTTCTCAGTGTAACGATCAATTCGTCGGGAAAAAAAGCTCACCCTATGCGCGCGCAAACATACTCGGGGGGAAGGATCTCGAAGAAAGAAGTCTCGAAGGGATCAGCTCTCGCGGCGAAAATGAGAGCCAAATAGTCGCTATTAAGCGTACCCTACTCGTAAAAAAACGGGAGAGAGAGAGGGAAATCCTTTTTACCCGCGGAAAAAAGACGAAGCTTCATTGTGCTTTAATTACTTCGCCGGGAGCCGTAGACTCGAGTGCGCTCGAATCGAATTATGTGTATATATATAGTTTCGCGCCTGCTTAAGCCGGCTAGTTGCGGGTTTAGTGGCTTTATCGAGTCTCTTCTTTTTCGGCGCTGCTTATTATTATTTTGAGAAACAACGAGTTTACAATGTGTATAACATAATTGCACAAAGATAACAAAGGCTGTTGCGAAACGTCATTTTCAAGCGACTAACTACACGCCGTAAACGCGGCGAAATTACAACAAGTGCAGGAAAATTACCGCGCCGCACATAACGAGGCCACGATCAGCGGCTTTGTCGCAAAAATCGCGCAATCTCTCTTATAAACACGTATATAATGTCGCGCGGCGGCAACACTTGAAACGCTCTAAGGCGTAACCTCGCTGCACAATGGACGTTGGCGATGCACAGCTGCAGTGTATATAATGTAGAGAAAGAGACAAGTGGAGCAAAAAGCCCGTGTAATCCTCATTGATTTCCACGTCGCAAGCAATAACTCGCGATTGCCGATTACGCGAACGTAGAGATGGCTATTATAGACGTGCAGGTATCCAAGCTTTTTTACACTGATGTGTTTGAGTGTAGGACTTTAAACGCTCGGTTTGTGCGCGAGAGTTTTTTGTTTCTTTTTTTTAGTTACTAGTGTCTAGACATGGTATAAAAATTATAAATAACTATCGCATCATCCGCAGTATTGTAAGTTTTATTATTATACGCTCAGAATATTTTCAATTCAGATATACTCAAACAAATTTCTCGTCGCTCCCGTATTATCGAAAGACTTTATCAATTCTTCACAGTATATACACGAGGCGATTAATTGCCGCAGGAAACGATCGATTGAATATTTGTCTCCCGTCCTTGCTGGATAATAATTCATGACTCGCGCCGTGTATGTAATGTAAGCGAGTATTAGTATAAAAATAGCGGACATCCGAGAAGAGCTTTTTTTATAAGAGGACACTCGTTAATCTTGGATGAGCCCGATATTTACACTCGCGAATTCTTTTTCGTCACTTGTGTTTAACAGTTATCTGACGGAGCTAATTGGATTAAATGTCTTGAATTATTGAATCATTCGTGCTATCTTATCATTGTATACGTACACGTACAGTAGTCATTCTTACTATTAACTTTTTTGCGAATAATAAATCAGATGTAGAGCTTGTAAAAACGTGTGATAAAACCCCGATAAAAATATTATTATATCGCGATCGAGAGATTAGCCTACAAGGGTATATTATAGTATCAGCTATAATGTATTAGCATATAGTTCCGCATTGTGGCATAGGTTCGTACCGGATGCACTGCCTCGGAGCTTGGGCTTTTCGACGAGATAATTACATGTATGGGTGACGACCGCACGGACGAGCTATTGCGGTGCTCATTACGACCGCAGACACGCGCGTGCGCGCATGGATTTATCGACGGTGTATTGACATTATATCGATGCGATCGGTATGATAAACGAGATTTTTGGAAACGGATACTGTAACACACTGTGGTAATTAATTATTGACTATCGGCTATCGATTTGACTCATGAATTTACGATTGGGTTTACATCGAATTCAATTAACTCTTTCGCTTATCAAATATTTACTCTGAAGCGCTCGTTTGTCCTGGCTAAATACTGTCGACTTCCTTTGACATCACAATGAGCTTCCTTAAAACTGTTTACCCAGCCGCAGTCGAAAAAAGCAACTCAGTTGTAGTTATAGACCTGTATATCATTATATTATATGTTAAACAGTTTGTAATGCAAATTTTTGGTGGCAAAAGCTTGAAATGAATTTAAAAGGTCGAGTTCCGATATTTCGCGGAACTGTCGAGACAATAATGAAATACAGCCCCGATCTGCTGCTGCATCGCGGGATATATTTAAATTAGCATCAGCATCTGGACACAAAGCGCGTGTAAATTACAAAATCGCGCGCCAGTTCATCGACATACATTGGGGCGATCCAATTTCTCGTCTATTTCTCGTCGCTTCGATTTTCCTTTCACAGCTCGTTCTCTCGTTAAACATCGTTGCATTATTCATGCATCACCAGAACAGTACAGTTTCTTCTTGGGATATGACGCGAAGCATGAGATATTAAGCAGAGAAGAGAAAAAAAAGTTTGAGTGCGTCACGGGGCGCGCATAATTGAGCGGATGGTAGGAAGATTCAGCAGGATCAGGGAAATTGGAGTACACGACGTCGCGATTTGTTACGTCTACGTCTCTTTATCTCCGGCTCTTTGCATGCAGATGAGCTCTCTCTCTGCTCTCGGGGATTTATCGTGAAAACTTTGCTCACTTCGTCCCCTCCTACCGCGTGCTTACATCGTGGCGAAGGGTTTTATTATATATGAAGGAGAGGATCAAGCTTTTATAATCGAATTTGCGAGACCGGGTTAGCTTGTACTTATCGAGTGACTGACGCTAGGCTTAAAAAAGTTTCATTTTTCCTTGAGTCAATTTGGTAGAACGTGTGCCTTTAACGCTTGTTTAATTTTCTGTTTCAGGTACGTTTGGCAGATACTTTCATAACTTTGACTAGTGCGACAAAGGGTAATGTACATATACCCGAGCTTCAATCAAACTTACATTCCATTCAATGCTGACAGGTACAAAGCAAGTCTATAACATGAATTCCGCACACATTCGGTACCGCGAACAATCGACAAAGTATGAATTCTGTATCAGTCCCTTTACGTTATACCACACCTATGTAGACAAAAAAGCTGCATTGGTATGTATCCTTTATCAGTGATTTCCACAACGCGTGTATTATACACAAATTCCTAGGAACGACTCGATTAATAAACGTGGGAATAACACACGCGTGCAAACTCAATTACACCGAAACTTGCGCAAATCGCGAAGGAAGCAATAAGTTTAATCCATTAGGAGTCGCACGCGCGCGCAGACACGTTTGTATTATCCGGGAAGATAAATTGTCGAGATAGTACACACAGGCGCTCGAGAACATTATGCAATTTTTCGCGCGACAAGGTATAGGCTATTTCGAAGCTTTTACATTTGCTCGCGATTATTGGAGAGACGTATCGGTTAGATAATGTTTATTTGACGATGGTTTGATGTAATAATTGGTGGAAGCCAGAAGAAAACGTAAGATATATAGGATGACGTTATTAATATTCCTGAACTTAATGAGTATCAGCGCACGACGTTCGGTTGATTACCGATGACTTTGATAGACAACAAAAAAAAAAAAGTCTCAACCGATCGAGCAATCACTGCAATATCTCGATTAGCATCTCGCTATAAGCTTCCACCTCCAGACCGGCGCCACTCTGTATCAGAAATAAAGCGGCAAATCAGCCGTAAATCACGCGACATCGTGTACAGCGACTCGACGCATAATAATAATATAATAATTCGCGCTTGCTTTAACGGGACTTTTATTGAGGGAAAACATCGATAAAGTTCAGTTCTCCACCGATAAGGTGTATGTGCAACCGCGTTTGCTCACGTGCACGCGACGACTCGCGTGTAATCGATCTTCTGCTATCCTTCTTTTTTTTTCGACGATCGAAGGTAAGAAGCAGTGCCATCCGTCATTCGAGATCGAAATTGCGTGTACGTGTTTGCCGACGTGTCGTTTGATACGGGAGAAGCGGTTTGAAGAATGTCGTCGGGATGTTTTGACTGGAAGGCTTCTACTTGCGAAATCTTGTTGGTGATATGCGCGACTGATAAAAATCTCGATTGTTTCTTGAAAAAATTGGATTATTAATGGGCGATATGGTAAATGAATTACGTCGGGCTTCATATAGCAACGCAACACTTCATAATTACGCTCTAGCACGCGCTTATATATATCCTCGTGTTTCTTTTATTTTCGAACCCGCTTCACGCTTATGCAAATGACGACAGGACTTTCGACGTCTCGTCGCGTTTGCGTCTCTCCTCGTTTTCTCCTAATTGATTAGGCGATTCACTGGCATAGCCGATGCTTTCCTTTTGAAAAAATCGAGTTTGCCCCGTTTCACTTCAAATTCTACTATTCAATAGACGGGAAATGAAATTTAAAATCCACAAAAAAAAATGATTCTCCCCACAGCGACCAGCACATTATAAACGTATATATACACACACACACGCGATACATTAACGAGCCCAGCTCACGCATACATATTCATCTCCGTCGATGAATATGAATGTGTGTGAATTGAGTCGTGCAGCGTGAATGCAAAATTTTATCCAAGCCCTGCTACTGCAGCGGCCATTATTTCGTATATACAGCGCTGTGCAAGTGCGTATACATACAACGTGGTGCGCTGCTGCAGCGATTACCGACGAGAGCAGAACTCGAGTACGTACATACCTATGTACATACGCTCGAGCGTATTAACATGCGCGTCTGCAGTATATACATATATATATATAGGATGTGCATACGCTGCTACGCGAATATGAATACGATCGTGTCTGCCGAGTGCTTGTTTGGGTTTTGTCTCTGTGGTATTGGCTTATGCATGTATTTATGTTAAGTATTGTGTAATGCGCGCGAGTTAGTTGCTCTATTCCGACGAGTATATACTGCTGTTGTTCTAAATCGCGCGGAGGTCGCTGCAGCAGCGGCTCGACGAATGAAAGTGTACTCGACTCTGAAGGATGAGGGACTCTTTTAAATGACGACTTTCGTAATCTCTGCTGTAATCACTCTGCTCGTTTATCTCGCGATGTTTCAACAACTTTTTCCAGAACTTGATGATCTAATTAGAAAGTTAGAAACAATAAGTATCAGAGGCATCATCAGCAGTACATATACACGTAGTACTGCACAAACCGCATGCGCAACTCGACGCGGTCCGGCCGGTGCATCGTCGTGTGTATACAGTCGGGCAGCAGCCGCGGGGAAGGTCAACGGCACCGCGGCCCAAGGACACATTCTAGGCTCTCCTCCGCTCGCTGCTGCTCTCTCGGGTATATATACATATTATCGTCCTCCCCACCACCCACGTATATATATACAGGCCGCCGCAGCCGGCAGCGATCTATATGCCGCGCTTTTACTCTCTCGCGAGTTGTGTATGTAGGATATTATATCCGTTTGTTTTTCGGAGGGATTAAACGGGTTCAAAAGTTTCAAGCTTGTTCTTTCATCTGGAAATTCAAAACACAGCGAAGAAGAAGAAGAAGAAGGAAAGCCACAATATACGCGACCACCTGCGTCGCGTACCGAATCCTTCTTTTAACGGTGTAACTGCGCGACTGCACCGGCAACACGGTAGCAATGGCTCCGAGCGAGATTCGTCGCGGAGAGAGGATAGGATCTTTCTCGACCCTCGTCGGCGGCGTTCCAAGATATCCGGCCGCGGCCAGAGCATATAAAAGGATCCGACGCTGGCGCGTCCTTAAAAGCTATATAGCCTCGATTCGAGCATAGGCGAAAAAGTGTGTTGTGTATTTTGAGGGTAAATTGCGCCTCGAACAATTGATTCGCTTCGCTTTTTAATAGCCAAGATATTCGGTGTAATTGTCGTGTAGATAAAGCACCGAAAAGAATCGAGTTAAAAGGAGAAATGGAACGAGCTAATCCAGGACGTAAAAGAGCCAGTCGAGCGGAGAAATATTAAGACTCGGGGCGATGTGACTATTCGGAATATGAAAAGGTGGAGAGAGAGAGAAAGGAGTAGCTTGGTTGTGAGGAAGAATCTATTATGTACGTGTGAATGTTCTCAGATAGATATCGAGATCAAAAAAGAGACTTTTTCTGAGAACGAGCTTTGCCGGGGAACGGTGAAATTTCATTTTGGATTCCGCGCTTATACTATAAACCTGTTCTCTCCGGAGATACATTATGCTACATTTTTTCGCGTTTCACACTCACAAAGTTTTTCATGAAAATTCAGCGTCGCATTGAAGCAATGCGTTTTAATATACTCGATGCGTAATCCCGTCCAGCTCCACGAATCTCCAGCATCTCCCGCCTACATCGGCATCGAAGCCACAAATTACGCAATTAATCTCCTCAAAGACAATTAATAACCAAGCCACCTCTCGCGATCGGCATCAACGCCTCCCGATCGTGTATAATCGGCATCTATATACTGCAACGAGGCGCCAACAATGCGCGGCTATAATGACACGTTCTGCCGATTGAAGCATCAGCGAAGAAATACATAAGACGGCGATTATCGCACTTGTCTTTCGCGGATGTACGTCCCTCCTCTTGGAAGAGAGACAGGGAGAGCACTACAGTGGACCGGTTTTTCGAGCTGCGTCCCATATTCGCGCCGCCGAGGATATTATCGCCCGATTCATCTCGGCGAGAAGTGCCGAGCATTCATAAAGAGAGAAGCGTGTGTGTGTGTGTGTCTTTGCACGAGTCTTTATTCGCTGTGTTTACAATGACGGAGGAGTGGACGCGGAGCTTCTGGATTGGAAGTATTGTGTAATGGGCTACCGTAATTGTGACAGTTTCATATTTTTTTATAATACACGTATACCAACAATTAAAACTCGTAGTGTGCAGTAATATCAGACATTTTTAAGTACGCTTATAGTTCTTCACAGAATCGCAGCAATTACCATCCATCATCATTCAATCATCGAAGCCACACACATAAACTCACCGCGTTTCTATCAGCAACTTTATATATATTTTATATCCCGTAACCGCAACTTCCTCTCTCTCTCTCTCTCTCTCTCTCTCTTTCTCTCTCTCCGCACAGACCAAGCGAGCAAGCTCTCACGGCTGGACATTAGTCGAAAGCAATAGTATATAAGCCTCTCCGATATTCATGCGTCGGAGAGTCTTATACACAGCAGAAGACTAACTCCGAGAGGTTAAGAACCTCGACCACTTTCCGATGCACCCTCCTTCTCTCTCTCGCTCTCGCTTGCTCTTTGCGCAACCTTATAGCGGCTCGATAAATATTTCTTTGCGCTAGACCGTGGCGAGCTGCGTGTATACACCTCGTCGTTCTATAGCTGTATACCTGAATATATACATGGCTCTGAGATACGAGGTGGGAATAAGTGCGTGCCAGTGCGAATCGATTCGGCTCGATAAGGGAGCTTCACGCGTTGGATATTATACAGTAAAAGTTGGATTCGAGCCTCAGATAAAAATGATTAATGCGCGATAGTGAGCTGGAAAAGTCGAGCGTAAAGCGAGCCTAATGAGTATACAGAGCAAAATCGACAAGATTTTATATGAAAATAAAAGATCGAGTAAACTGGTTTCGGGCTGCAAACGTTTTCTCGATGTCAATTCAAACGTGAATATAATGCTGCTCTTTATTAATTTGCTTTCGCGAGTAGAGCTGGAACAGCTCGCGAACACGCAAAAAGTCGAGACGAGTCGATATGTAATTATCGTGAGATGCAGTAGCGACAAATTACTCACAAATGGAGCAAGTGATTATTTCTGGCAAGACAATATTTTTATATACACTGCGTACTAAAAAGGAGTGTTTAAATAATCATACAATGTATTTTTTTGTGAGATCCAACAAAATCTCACAACATCCAGCATATAAACCCCGAGTAATACGAAACTCGTTCAAATCCCTCGAACCTTCAAAAAAAAAGAAAGAAGTAAACACGTTCATATAATAGACAAGCCTTGCTTAGCAAAATTATTACGCAATTAAGGCTCTCTCGCTCGCGCACGTGTATATATAGTAAGCATACGCGAGAGCGAATTACGAGGCTCGTAAAAGCTCGGCGAGTTTACGGCGGGGGCCCAGGAGCAAAGTAAAGACGACGAGCTCTTGCTCTTTATTATTTCTCGGAAGGTAGTTTAATTCCATCCTCCGCGAGCAGCTCGTCGCGCAAGAAGAAGTTTACGCGCAACTGGACCGAGAGAGAGGCTCCGTGATTAATAAATGTGGGCCAGAGGGCGGTAGGTTTTCACTTTGATACACCTCGCGAGGCTCCTTTTGTTTTGGCAGAGGCGGATGTGCTGCGTCTATTTGCGGCTTGATTAGGTTGTACCAGTTTAGAATCAGTCTTTGGGGGGAAATGTGCGGTTGTAATTATAGTCGTGATTGAATCAACGTACAAAACAATCGATAATCTTGATGGACGATGTGTTCTAGTACAAGAGAGCTCTGTAATACTACATAGATTTACACCGACGTGCTTGAGTGTTGTTTTAGATTTACACTCATCCGTATACTCGTAACTTTGTCTTGTCAATGATACGCGATGACAAGTTTTGAAGTTCATAATCTTTCCGAAGATGATGTACATCGTAATAACGCACCTCACTCTGATGCAGCTCGTATAATATAACAAGAGTGAAATACAACAACGCGTTACAGTGATGCTAAATAATAATATTGCAAGAATTGACAGTTATCACACGCCGGCTAATCACGGCGAGCAATAAAAAACAAACCTCTCTCCATCTCCATATAATTAATCACACAATCCTGCGAATGAAACAAAAAAATGCGCAACCTGCAGCCGCTTGTATATACAAGCAAAACGAGCCCTCTACTCCGATCCGCTCGGGAAAGGAATCCTCGCGCGCTATCGTTTATCGCGCGACCGGTAACCTGTGCGGTGAAAAAAAAAATAAGGTAAAAAGTGTTGCCGGTTTCCCCCGTGAGCATGCGTGATTTACGTCGTTTGCATTAGCGCACCGGGAAGCGAGGCGAGAGAGAGAGGAATGTGCGCCTTCGGGTTCACGTCGTTGGTGCGCACGCACTGCGTTTCTGCAGGAGTGAACAAAATTGATGTCGTGGTTTTTACGGTGGTACAGAAGTCAAGAAGGGAATTTTGGATATAATCAATTAGTACTGACGTGATCGTGATCGTGTATATTTTTTGCCACGAGTATAGTATAGTAGCAGTAAACTCGTATTTATGAATTAATTCAAACCGCAAAAGGCAAAACGAATTCCAACTCCGGACGAAAGAAGCGTTGATACATCCTAGATACACACAGCTTATACAACACATAACCGCATACAGACACACACTTGCTTCCGTCTAACCTACGCTTTTACACTTCCCTCGTCGCAGCGGCGTGTATAGGTATATATATACAGCGCACATAAGAACTGCCGGTCGCGAGGAGCTTCTAATTGGCTACACAGAATTTCCGGCCGACACTTCTTGCGTGCAGGTGCAAACGACTATACCCGTATATAACGCGCGGCTAAGACCCTCCTAAGCGATGTATATATACGCTGCAGCGGCTAGTCCGTATACAACATACGTATTATACCTAACTAACAGGGGGAAAATCACTGGCGGCAGTTTTTGTTCGCGGATAATGCTCGTCGTATAAGGGAGTTTCGCGCGCCCGTATAATTGCAGTATAGGATCGTCGCGTAGGCGAGAGAGCTGTAGATCTTTAGCAAAGATATATGCGCGTATTTTTTTTCGGCTCGGCTGTCTTGAAATCGAACTCGCTTTTTTTACGAGTAGGCTACTAATACTTGATATATAAGCGAGAGATTGCTGCAGCTAAATTGAGGAGCGTGTAATGGCAAAAAGGAGCGGATTTTGCTCGCTGAAAAGCGAAACCCACTGACACACTTTGATGCAGCGCTATACGGCGATAACGACGCCACACAGCTCTATACGGTATATAGAAAGGCATAATATTCGAAGCCATGACATTTAACGTCCTTTCGGCTTCGACTTGTTCATTATCGGCCGTTTTACGACTGCGCCCATTTTTGCGCAAACACGTCCCAGTTTGAGAAAAAAGAAAAAAGAGTCAACCAACACTACGCAAATAGAGCCGAATGAAATTCCCCTATATACATACAATCGCATATATATAGCTTCACTTCCACTTCCTCTCGACTGTGCGACGACGCGGTATTATAGTCGTCGAGCGCGCAACCTCCACGTAATCTCGACACAAAGGCGCTTCAATTAATACCGCCGATAATTTCTGCACAGCGCGAGTGCACGTCTCGCATTGTGTCCGGCTTATACACGCACCGGTTGCGCAACGCGGCATATAGGCCAGGGACGATATATAGTAGCCGATGCTGATGACGCTGCGCTGCTGCTGTAATATACGGCTGCATCTACTCGATGCACTATACTATGTGTCATATGCGTATCGACGTGCCTTGGCTGCAGTCGAAAACTATGCCAAGACGAAACAATATTTCGACGATCTCTATAGAGACGCGCGTGACGTTAAGGAAGGGCCGAAAAAAAAATCAAGAGCGAGAGGTGTTATCTCGGCAATTATCAACACCTATAAGCGACTGATGGTCGTTTCTTGGAAAAAGAGCCAATCAAGTGCCTTTTACTTTCGGTCTGTTGAACTCTCCTTCGGACTTGCTGCCGGGAGTTTAATTCGCGGAAATTATTATTCGGAAAGAAGGAAGGATCGCTTTTTCTATTTATATATTTAAAATGTTTTTTAACAATTAACATTTTCCCTCAAGCCGCTCCAAACTATATGCTACCTGAACAATTCAAAACTACCCTCCGAGAACTTTCAACTGCACACTCAGCCATCATCGCTCAGAATTCCATCGCCAACACTCGGCGATTATAAAGTTATTCCCCGCATCTCTGGACTCCGACTATCTCTCCCTGCGAGCCCCCACAGCAGTGGAAAAGCTCTGTTTAACAGTGCCGTCGTCCCGACACCGAGCTTTGCGGCCAATTGTCCGAGTAGGGTCGCGCGCAAGCGCTTTGGAATTTAAATTTTAATCTTTCTTTCTCTACTCCCCCGCGCGCGCATACCTCGTCCCGCCTTAATTCACCTATAAATCTCGAGAGTTTTTTGCGCTCTTCATTACGCCCCGGTCGACCTTTGCTTCTCCTTCTTTTTTTCCGGAGAAATGCTTTCTGTGTGTATATTACACACGCAGACGTACATTATTCATGCGCGGAGAGGGTGACTGCGTTACACTATCACATTCTAATTCGGATATAACGGCTGCTGTAACGATTTGTAATCGTATTTACGATTCGCGCCGAGTTGACTCTCGGTTTATGAGCTGTTATATAGGAAGTAAAAAATTAAGACTGTCGGATCGTTAGGAGGAATAATACAAGCGCGAGGGCAGAATCGTGAGGAGGAAAAATGAAATTCCGAGGAAGGTTATCGTGCTTTTTACGAGAACGAGCAAAGTTTCGCGCTTACCCCTTCGATTCTCGAGGCTTTCGCGCATTTCGGCCTCTGCCATATATATATATTGCTGGGAAACTTGCGCGAACTTCTCTCCCCTCACCGCGGCGATCGATACAACTCCGGCGGCATCAGTAATGCCATCGCCAGTTGCTGGAGTCGATTTATCGCGCATTTCTCTCCTTTTTTTTCTGTGGAGAAAGCGAGTTCTCGGTGATGACGCGGGTGGGAGAGGAGGAATTGAAGGAGTAACGGGCGTGAAATTAGAGCCGCAAGGGTATACTTGCAGCGCGACTACCCTATTTGCGATACAGCGGGAAATGATGTTGAAGCTTTCGGTGAAAATTTACACACGCGGTTGTAACCGGAGATTTTATACTGAAGAATCTATACTGTACATCGATATCTATAGCGTCTTATAAAAAAATCTACTTTACAAGACACGACAGCTGACGAGAGTCGTCCCGTTTCTCTGGAGACTTCTCGAGAGGTTTTCTGAAAAAAAAAAATGAAGAGAACGACTGACGATGTACAATAGGTGTGTACATCAAGGAGGAACGCGAGGGTGCGAGATAAAAAGGAAGAGCCGCTGCTTTCGAGGAAATGGAATTGGGCACTGGGACGGAACTGAAATGGGTTTTGTTTAATTATATTATAGCAAGCTGGCGAGAGGTGTTGGGCAAAGAGTCATTGCTGAAGAGCGCCAATTACTTAAAAAACAAAAAAATTCATTTCATTCTTCGTAATAATTTTATGAACCTGGTATACGATATTATAACACTGCGTACGTTGAACTCAAAGACAACGAGAATAATCGGCGCTGACTCAATGCTCGTATCGAGTGCAAAAAAAGCTCTCGCATATGTATAGGTAAAATATCGGAATCCGTTAATTACATCACTGGGCTGCTTTTTCTTTTCATACACATACACGTTCGAGACAGTCGTTCGCCGGATTAATTAGCAAATGAAGACGGCTAATTGGCGACGAGTCGTACTGCCATAAACTTTCACTTCGAACGAGACATTCCAATTACCTTAGCGCGCCCGCGTATAAGTACACGACGTCCACGCAATTGTACGACCGTTGAGTCATTGCTGTATATAATATATGTGTATATATATAAAGCTGCTGTATGGGCGTATACGAGTTTGCGTGGGTGTGTGTGTGTGTATAAGTACTAGTTTTTCCGGATGCTTACACAAATATCGTTTTATAATTTTTCTAACGACGGATGATTAATACGTTTCAAAGGAAAAAAAAATGAGTTAAGAACACGGCCAACCTGTCTACGAGAGCTAGCGGAAAAAATTTCCCAGACCTTTTTTATTCCCGGCGTCGCAGCTATACCGGAAGATTTGCATTTTAAATTCGCGCCCAGCCTGAGCATACATCCGCGCATACGCGTCGCCGAGCGGTTTTATATCGTATCCCCAGGGAATATAAGCCAAGTCGTCGTCTTGCGCCCGCGAGCGTTTTGTCATCTCCTTTTTATACTCTATACCCCTGTATGCACATTTTTTCTAGAAAGTATTTTATAATTAATTTTCAAATTATACGCAAACTTTATAAGTATAGCGAAAACACCGAATTCTATCAAGCCCACATATAGCAGAGAATTCAAAGACGGGACGTTAATGAGTAGCCAAAAGAGCCGGCGCCCAATCACAGTGTATATACGGAATAGTCTCGCGAATATAACAGACCTGGCGGCAAAAGGTCCAAAGGAAGTGATGGCAGGAGTGTAGAGAGTCAAGTTCCGGAGGGCCGAGCATTCGCGCGACGGGCAAAACAAACACGGAGCCGCTTTTTGTCGCTGTAAGGGCTATCTCTCTCTCTCTCGGCGCTTCGTCGACGTTGTGGGTGGTCCTGTGTGCTTCTCTCTCTTTCGTTTCTTTATACGGCGAGAAAAGGTCCTTTTTACAACCGCTTCGCTCTCGTGTCTCACTGTATCGCACCGGGGTGTACGCGATTTTTCAATTAATTCGGAAGCTCTGAACGTATACGTAATATTTTAAAATAATTTAATATATACCAAAGCATACGACGTAAAAATAACACTGAAAGCCGAATAATGATCTCTCTCGGCGAATTCACCTCGTGAAAAAATAATAAAGCTCCCTCGCTAACGACGCTCATTTCTCTTTCTGTTGCAGGTAAGCATTGCGGCGAGTACACGCGGCACCGCGAGACACCGCAGGCACCGTATACAGGACCCTCGCGTAAAACCTACACGCAGAGAGACTGTGTATACAGCAGCGCAGCGAGTGAAGGCGAACATTTATCCGGCGAGAAGGAGCCCTTAATTACTCGGAGTGGCACGTTTTTTCTCGGCGGCAACTCTCGAGGGGGAGAATTTCGGCGTTTTCTCTCAAATTTTAATCAAACCTTCAGGCCTTTTCCGCAGTCGGTCCGATAAGGCGGCGGCGAGATAAGACGCGGAGTAGGGTGAACGCGCGAAATGAAGTGTTTCTCGAGTGGACGGATTGTTGCTCTGTATCGTTTGTTTTATTTTTTTTTATACGGGGAAAAAAATTCCATTATAAACTCGTGTCGAAAACAGAACACAATGCAGTTCGCGATTGGCTGCAGTCATATACAGAATGGACCATTAGTATTCGCAAAGCAAAACCGCCTAATACGCAATTCCCACATGCCGCCGGGGGGCGATGGAGAACAAAAACAACAGAGAGCTTGCGGATGCAAATGTCGAAACAACTGCTCGGAAATTGAATTTTCTCGCGGACGGAACTCTCAAAAACAGCGTGTATACAGCACATGCTGATGCATATACATATCGCCCCGGAGGAACGTCGCTGCTGTGAAAAGCTTCGTCACCCTCCGGCGCAACCCTTGAACAAACCGATTCGCTAAATAGGGATTAATTAAGGGAGCAGGACGTGTGTAATGGGGAGTGTAGTGAAGACATTTAGTTGCTCAATTTTCTATCCATTTCGTCAAACATTTTCCACGATATACCAGGTAATAAATGTCTACGATGATAAACTTCCTATTAAAATGATTCATTTTGTACCCACATTACAATACTCCCCTGTGCTATATACATCAGGCAGGAAAATTAACGAAGCAAACCATGCGCGCATCAATTCGAGCAAAAACAAACGGACCGCCTCCCGCAAATCCAATATTATTATTACCGCACTTCCACGCACGCGTCACCCTCGACCTCCTCCTCCTCCCGAAAAACGTGTGCGAGAACCTAACGAACTCCTCCCGCAGGCGACAAAAATCAAACCGTGTGTGTCCCGCTCGATCGAGCAAGATATGACATCTGCATATATACGTCGCGCTTGGAATATTTAATAAGCTGCCTAGAGTCGCAAATCGAATAATACCTCTCGCGCGTACATCAAAGCGGGCTCCCGAATAAACACACTCGTTCTTTTTTCGCGCCATGTCTGTGGCGCGCGGGAAACGTATACGTTATTCAAACAACGGATTAAACGGGGTCGCGCGCGCGAGAGCTTTTCAGAGACAAGAGAAAAAATTACGAATTTTTTCCCGCGGGAGAGTGAAAGCTTCTTTGCATCATTTTATTCAGTTGGCTGAGCTCGCCGAAAGTTAATGTGCTGTCATATTCATAATAAAATTTGTACACACTCGAAAGATACAGTATATATATTTGTAAGTATAACGTTTACACAGAAAACAAGCACACGCTTGCGAGCCAATCGGATTAGGACGCAATTATAGAGTTACTTTGACCGCGAGCATTTCCGTTCGAAAACAATTAATCGCGCTTCGCTGCGTCTGCTGTCTCTTAGTATAGACGACCCTCTCAGGAGCGCAGGGGATTGTTATTCGGGTCACCGGTGAATGGGTTCTTGAATTTATGTAATCTCAAAAGCGCTCCTGCCTGCGGTACACACCGCTTTAATTATCGATAACGCTGCGGAGGAGTATATATTCAAAATTAATTCGCTGTTAATTTCCGCGAAGAAAAGACGAAACAATTATCCAACCCCGCGTGTCTGCCAAATGAACAGCAGTAGTAGGCTAATCCCAGCGAAGAAAGGCAAAAAAGCCAGCGATTATCCGGCGCTCCCTCTTCTTACAAACGCGCGCGCAATAAACGCGCACTTGATCGCGCCGAATGATAAATCAAGCGCGCGCACCCTAATTCAGCATATATAGCCGAGAGAGAGACTCCTTTGCGCGTATATATATTTATACAAGAGCTCGTCCCCTAAGACGAAACTGACCCTCGTGTTCCATTAGCCCCATTTGCATGTGAAGGCGCGCGCGCGGCCGCGAGACGTCGGCTTTATTGTGGCCTTCGAGTGGATGAGATGTGGCTGCAGCGATGGGATGAGTCGAGAGAGAGGCAAATGCTGATACTGTATTCATTCGTGTATAGGACACACGCTGCTACCGGTGTCCCATCAACATTCACAAAACAAACAAAAACTGACAGACGAGAGAATTAACTCTCGGTGCTGCGATACTTATAACTCGACTGATGCATCAGCTGCGATGAATATAAAAGCGAAGACACGTCGCAAGACTGTCAAAGCAGCGCGACAGCTGATCGCTGATTTATATATATACATAAACCGAACCAGTCGATAACGTCACTCGGCTGCTCCGAGCTTATCTCTTATTTCGCGTCTCGGCTGTACTATATATACTTCCGAGTAGCCGCCGGGGTCTTTTTACTGCATATTTCATGTTCGCCGCTAATGCATCATCAATGGATATACACCGTTTTCGAATTGTCGCTCTCTGATGGATTCGGTGCCTTCTATCGGTTGACAGGCTCTTAGAAACGATTTTTTTTTCCTTCAAAGCGACTATTATAATATATACTTCGATGGCGAGGCGTAATAATAACAACGCGCGCGGTTCCCACGCCGGCTTCGATTTCTGAGGGGAAACGCGATAATTCGGCCAAGTGTTGAATTCGATCCCCGCCAGCGTAGAAATGCACACACACACAATGCGAGTAGGTCTAGGGCAAAGCTGATCGGTGCGCCTATTATCTCCGGAACAATGGCCACACAATACTAATAAGGCAAGAGCGATTATATGCAAACTTGTCGTTTCATCGAGCGGCTTGTGTAACGTGTAATTTCTCGATTAGAGCGAAACTACTTTCCGCGCGATATGTCGAATTTCTGTATATGACTAATACATAGTCCAGAAAATTTCTTTTAGACGTGTACTCCTACGTGCGATATACATAATATATAATATGGGGAGAGCCCGAGGCGTATACCATGAACGTGCTGAGCATCCGGAAAGAGAAGCGCGCAACATCTTGCCTTTTCATCTTGCTCCTTCGTCGTCCGCTGGCCTCTGTAGATGTATACGTTTCGTCGCTCTTTTTTTCGAGCTCTGTATTTGTTTCTGTTTGTGCCGTCTGTTTAATCCGAGCAGTCTTTATTTTTCTTCCACACCTATAATATACTGCACAGCCTTTTATTCGCTCTAAAAAAGAACTGAGAAATTAGCAGTTTCATTTCCAGCGTCTGTTTCAAACAACGATCCCTCCATTCCATCCATCTCCTCTTGCGATGCACTCGTATATATACACACACGTGCGCCGACTAATACAAACATTGCTCGGAGCGTTTTCATTCCACGCGTTCGAATACCCCATGCGTCGCGTGCACTCCATATATTATATATATATAGAAGCGCAGACGGCAGAAGCTCGAGTAAAATAAAAGTATAGAAACTCGCGGTTATGATTTACCGGAATCCGTGCACCGGCTTCCGATTCGGTCATGTATACCGAGCTTCAGCGGGCGAGTTTTACAGCTTGTTGTTCTTAGAAGCAGTTTTCGCCGGAGCCTATATACTCGCGCTCTGATGTATGCTTCCTTAATTTAGCGCCTTTTTTACCAGGGCTCTCTCTCGAGAGAGAGATGGAATATACTTTATTTTTAGCTCTGACTGAAATTTGTTCTTCGCTCTCACACGCAAAACCAGCGTAAAATTATATTCGAGAAACGTTATAAAGCAAAAAAGGCACTTTCCCAAGATTCCATCAATACAAACCGCACTGAATAGCTGCTACTCTCGACAAAGGAACGCTGCAGTGTGTATAGCCGAGAGAGCGGAAGTGACTGGTGCGTTTTATTACGTCAAGCCGGAAACGCACGGCGGCGCTGATGCATGTGGGCGTGCGCGCATCATCTGCGAGACGATGACGTAGTTACGCAACGCGAGTAGCTTTATATTTACGCTATACTCCTGCCAGCTGCTTTGTGTACAGTTATAGCACAGTCTTATAGTCGAATTTATTTAAGCATTCAATACCATTCGCACAATGAAACTCACGATTAAGACCGATTTATCTTACGTAAAGAGCCAATGTTATAGGCTCTTATCGCGGGCTGCAGCCGATGATAAACTAGAAGCGTTGCGCGCTGCACTGGAAAGCCGGACGTTTTTTTTTTTACTGTAGCGTTTGAAGGATTCGACACACTGGAGTCTCAAGAGTGTGGTATAGGCGGAATCGACGATGACTCGAACGATAAGGAATGTTATTAATTACGCTGTTGAGATAGTCGCTCCGGTATATGTGTATATACGTATGCAGTTCGAAGGAATGTCGACTAGTCGTAGCTGTAATCTGATCAATTACGCGGAGAGTGTTCTCGTGATTAATCGCTATCTGCCTTGTTTCGCGAAACTTGTCGGTTTATCGAAAATAGAAGGTGATTCATTAGGCCATCGTTATTCTGTGTGTATGTACATACGTGTGTATATATGCCCAGGAAAACGAAAGTTCGGAAGATATTTTCAGCAAAGTTCCTCCACAGTTTCGCAGGCGACGACAGCTGCTGCTTTTATTAGCCCTTTTGTGCGACGCGCAGCTAAATGGTCGCCACAGGTATAGAGAGGATTACGGCGGTTCGAAGCATTATTTTCAAGCGGTTTACAACTACTATAATACTCGTCCCTCTTTCAGGAATTTTCCGCAAATGTCAAAACAAACGAGGACGATCTAAAGTACACGTTCCTACAATTTTACGAGACGCGCGGATATACACACGCCAATGACACACAATATTTATCCCGACCTCGAGGAATTCCGTCAATGCATAACAGCTCTCGGCGCACAAAGTATCCAGCGCGATTAATCACGGATTAAAATGCACCTACGATCAATTTTTACAGTCCCCGCGCGCCTTTATAACTACGACCTCATCCCCTCCATGTGACGCCTCGAGACCCTCGGATTTATTTTTCTACCTGAGACCGATAGACCGGGCTTTCACGACGACGACGACGGCTGAAAAATTCGGGGACTCGAGCTCATAGAGATATTGTGCAGCTCTTGTAAATTATTTTGACGGATTGATGAATTGCGGGGACGCGTTTTTGCAGTGTATTTCGGAGATTTAGCGCCTTTTTTTCACCGCGTTTGAGAAAGTTATACAACTGCGCGTACGTACTTGAAGAACAGCAAGATTGAAAAAATAAGTAAGGGTCCTCTAAGTAGGATAACATAAATATATCCTTTCGGTCGAGCTCGAGGCACGAATAATCGTGGAATTTTCGTGGCGTCCATAAAATCCATGCCGGCAGCGCTGCACATCGGGCTTATATATTAGAGAATTGAATGGGAATAATGGCTGCAGCAGAGAACAGGGAAAGAGAGCACATTATAAGGCTGAATCGATGCGGGAGCCGTTCTAGCTCATTTATTAAAAGCCGATGTGTCAGAGAGTGCTAGCGGAGTTTACTCATTTGCTTCGATATTTCAACGCAGCAGCGAGCGTGTATAATCCACCCACGCGTTCCGAAAAAAGAACTGATGCACACGTGGAACGTACAACGCGGCGGCGGCGCATACCTCAGTCAGAAGAGAATATAATCCTTCAATGGGCAGCATTGTGAAGCCCGCTTAAAGGGGCAGCAACGCGCTGATGCGCGCACCTAGAAAAGAAGCGAGCGAGAATGACAGAGGGAAAATATACAGCGTGTGTATGTGTGTGGGTATACGGGGCCAAGTGTGTGTATATTATAAGAGCGAGAGACGATGAGATAAAGAACGCGCGCGCGCGCACGAGAGAGAGAGAGAGAGAGAGAGAGTCGACCCTCGGGCAGTCTCGGGGCTACCCCTCCCCTCTCTAGCGCTGCTCGCTCCCCTCCCCTGCAACGCGTGTATAAGTGTGTATATACGGCCCTAGCCTCGGTCTCTCTCTCTTTCGAAGGGGCCCCCGTCGTCCGTCCCTCTCCGCAGTCTCGGCTCGGCCGCGCGCCCGCCTGCATACTCTACGCGAGCCGCTCTCTAGTGTGTGTTATATCTTTTATTATATAGGTATACCGTGTGACCTATCCTGTATATAGAATTCGGAGAGACGCGCGGCTTGCTCTCTGTGTATTATTATTGTTTTTGTTGTTGTTGATCAATCAAGTGGACGGTGCAAAGTGTCGGCAGTGCAGCGAGTGAGAGTGTGTGTCTGTGTGCGTATGATTGTTCCGGAAAATCGCTGGAATTCCGAGCTGTGTTTTGGTTCGCGACACGTGCAGCCAATAATCACTTTGCATGAGGAGGAGGCGCAGACGATAACGGGAGTATAGGAGACACTCAGGATAGACAAGTCGTACGGTCTCACGTGCAGTGCTGCGTTTTTGAAGGTACATATACGTTTTTCGAGAAACTATGAATTCGTCGAACGGCTACTGCTGTACTGAAAGAATTAGGATTCGTCTACAAAATGTAACACGAGATTCATGGCTACATTATGTGATCGATTGTACGAATTATAAGAAGGATACTCTTCCAAATGAGCACCGTGCATTCTTAAGCCCAGATATTGTAAAATAATCAGAAAGTCTAGCTATTACAGCGGCATAAAATAACAGTTCAAACAACTTCAATACAATCTAAATGCTTTTCAAAACTAAGTAAAAATCTTGGCAAACTACACAAACTATCGCAGCCTATAATATAATATCCCATCGCGTCGCGCAGGACACCGATAATTCCGTGTGCGTATACGTGCGCCATCCTCTTTCCGATGCGCTCACGCGCAGTCAAGAGAGAGAGAGAGCAGTAGAGAAGGGGGGAAGCGAAGAGAGAGCGAACAGCTGCGCGTGCCACACGCCTGCGACGCCCGCTTTTGGCCCCGAGTGTACAGAGTCCTCGCCCCGGCCAAATCACGGGCAAACAGGTTAAGCGTCGAAGCACAGGAGAGAGAACCCGGGCCCCGGCTAGCTTCCTCGTACCCGCGCATTATCGTATCGGCCCGGAACGAGTTGTGCTCTCGCTCTCAGTCTCTCCAGCCGAGGTTTCGTGGTTTTCGATACATTATAAATATTGTCCTATATTTGCTTCTGATTATTCGGATGGGCGTGTTTTGGTTAACACTTAGATAATGGTGGATGTTTTACTTGCTGCTGCACATCTTCGGCGTTGATAATTTTTTTCGACTTACGATAATTCATGTCTCCGTTATCTGTACATGTGAAAAAAAAAAACGTATCGGAAAGTTCTGCTGATTAGATAATCGCGAGAGTTTTTACGAAGCGCTTTTTTAATTAATTTCCCGAGTATATGTGCTATCGTCGAATGACGAAGCAGCTTTAAATTGAATAATATACAAATGAAATAATTGCCGTCTAATGGAAATTGCATAAATTAATAATCCAGCAAAGTGAATGAGAGACCGCGAATTCGATAGTTGCTCACGACGGCAGTGAAATTGAAAGGCAAAACACCTATCTAGTATTATATACATAAACGTCGCATTTGACCGAAATCGATATTGTACATAAATTGAATCTTTGAAATAATTTCATTTAAGGGCATTACCAAGTGTATTAATGGGAGCAGACGGATATCACTGAATAATTCGTTTGGCCTCAAAAACTTCTGATGAAGATAGTATATCTAATTTTTGCCTTTAAAAAATAATCCCAAAACGCATATGGAACATTTCTATCGCGGCTTGTCTAACTTTTGTCCTACACTGTACGCACGCGCGCACATCCTAAACCGCGCGCCGGGGGATCCGAGGGCCGGCCGCAGTTCTCCCCTGGCGAGAAGCAGCAGCAGCAGCAGCGGCCCGAACCAACAGCGGGGCGTTGCAACTATATTTACACGACTGAGGCGAAGCGCAGCCTCATAAATGTACACAGCGAAACCCTCTCTTTCTCTCTGTCTCTCTCAGGTCTACGAGCTTTTCCTGGCTCTGTAACAGCTTCGGGAGAGGTCGCTGATGTCGAGGCAAATAGTAATTTCTTAATATTCTTTCGAGACTGGAAACACGTGGCGGCTTGGAGTGGCTTTTTCTTTGCGCCTCCCCGAAGAGAGTGTTTTCACTCTGCGGTAGGTCAATGCTTGGTCAAATTTTGGAAGCACTAAAATACCTGCGATAAATCAGGGGGATAATACACACACACTCGGCGCCTGTTCTCACATCTCGATCGAAGCTGTACTTTAGACATTTAGCGGAGAGGGCTATATAGAGTGAAAATTCTTGTTGACTATGAGTAAAGTCTGCCTGCGGTGAACCTCGAGAGCTCCTGATTGCAGGGGAGCAGAATTTTCGTTCGCGGATATATGTACAATTCGAAAGTATACACGAGCGCGTTTTTCGCAGTTTTTGGTATTGACTCGGCAAAGTCTGCTCGCGGTTGATTGTGCATACGAAATCGGAGCTGTTATATTGATTGGCTTTGTTTGCCGTTACGATTATAACGCTTTTCCTTAATGATCCTTCGATTCTGCGCTCTCGCGCGACATTAAAAGCAATTTTACAACTAAACTCGATCAAGACTCGTAAACTCAATAGAATCTTAATAGCCCGAGTATATAAGAAAAAAAAAGTCAACTACTCAACTGTAACGAGAAAATTAATTTCCCGATCATCAACGGAGGCGACGCGAAATTGGAGCGCGCGCTTCCACGTTATATATATGACACATCGATTGATCCTCGATAGTCTATTAGTTTCTCTGTGCATAGATGCGACGCTCGGGAAAAAAACATTTAAGCGTATAAGCAGCTTGCCGCGCGATGAGATCGATAATTAAACGGCTGCTGCTGCACATCCGCTGGAAAGCTCGTCGCCGGTGCCGCTACGGCTAAAATGGAGCTGCGCGTGTTAATGATTGAGATGCTGATGTTTTATTCTATACTAAACGTCGATGGATTTAGTCGCTGATGCCGTGATTGTGGAATGCGAATCAGAGGTACAAATTAATTCCACAGAACATCCGGAGGTATATTGATCAGACGACGACTGTATTGATGTGTACAACAGGCGTCCGAAAAGCAGAAATTGCTCGTGTACCGAGAGCGGAGTAACGAGGCAGTATAAGCCCGGGTAACGAGAAAAACGTGCGACGCCGAGTTTCACCCTCGCGTATAATCGTACGCGTCATTTGGCGACGACGAGAGACGTGTATAGTATATAGTCGAGCGAAAAGTCGCCGCCGGGACCCGGATCCGGGCGCATATAACACTCGCACAGCACACGAGAACTGGATTCGGGGCTCGTCCTCCCGTAGACCAATAAAAACTCGCTTCGCTGGATGTTTCTCGCTCGCGCTGCTCTCCCTTTCTTCTTCTTCTTTTCCTCTCTCTCCGTCCTCGTCACTTCTATTTGTGGTTCGATTCTCACTTCTGGCGGGCGGTACCGTATTGTAGGGAAGAAGAATTCGGTGAAAAGCTGCTCTTTTTATGTACATCTACTTTTATATAATTTAACTGAATTATTGAATTCTGTTCTCGGTACAATAATGTAAAAATATTATTCTCGCTTATTGTATCGATGCTCTTCAAACTCAAAGGAAAAAGAGACAGACGTCGAGTAGCAGCAGCAGCCGCAGCTGTTCCGCGCCGGTAATTCGTCTTTTTTTCTCTCTCCCTCTCTCAGGACTCTCTTCTCGGTCATCGGCAACCACCCGCTCTCTTTCGGTATATTTTTCCCCCCCGGCGCCAGAGTTTTGTGTATCTTCCTTCCTCGCGCTCCCGCATCTGTCAGAGGGAAATACTGTTACCTTCCGGAGCATTTTTTCTATATAGTCGTTTATTTTTTTACAAAACCAATCGAGTATTTTGAGCTAGACTGCCTCTCCTTCGAGCTCGTTCACGCAGTACGCACAAAATAGAAAAGAAGTCCTCGACTGGGAAAAACGGGTTCGCGGCGCCGATGTTTGCTCTCGACTCGCACGCGTTATTACTTTCCTCCCTTTGTGCTTATACTCACGTGTGCGCCGCACACAGAGCCTCCTTTTTTTCATCCGGATTTCTCTTCCGTTATACTGAGAAGCGCGAGGGAGCGACTTACGTATCGCAAACAGACCTTCCTCTTGCGGATTCGACCGTTAACAATGTTTTTCTTACAGCTGATTGACCGATCGTTACAGCATCGGTGTCGTTTCGACAAACAGATATTACTTTACTTCTTTCCGAGGGTTATCGCGAAAACGAGATTTAAACATTTTTAACTAATCTTCAACGCTGTACACACCAAAAAACATCCCATTAAATTCTTCACGAGACCGAGCTCTTTAACGCTCCTTCAGAACCTCTCTCTCTCTCTAAAAATACGTGCGCAGCGGTGGCTGCGCATCAGCTGGCAGTGAATCGTCTCTCTCTCTCTCTCTCGACAGCAGGGCGGGAGCGAAAGATAAATCGAGTATATCGACGCGGCCCGCTTCTTTTTCGATTAGGCCGCGCTAGTATATGTGGGGGACTGATCTCCTCCCGATAGCTGCTGCAGCCGCAGGAAATGGCGTCGACATTTAACGCGTTCGAGGCTTGGCTGTGACTAGTTTTTTACGAGCTTCGGGGGAGATGCGATTGCGTTGTCTTGTTGCGGTGTGATGGGGGAAAAAACGGGGGAATTTAGTTGGCTGTAGTTTTGTATAAATGAGTTGTTGCGTGCGTGTAAAGACGACGTACTTCGGTGCAAATCAGTCTTTTTTTCAACTCTTGAAGGTATAAGTTGGCGCGAGATTGCGAGAGAGGAAATAAGGGAGGAATGTAAATATATATCCTCTCGGCTGTTGCTTCTCTTTTCGAAGAGAACCTTTTCAACTCTTTAACCACCGCGCAAGGCTCCTTTTCATTTTCGAACACACACATATTTATTGTCCTCTTGCTTCTGCTTCGTTGCTTTTGCTTTTGAAGAAAAGACACTGCCGCCGGCTGCTATATTAGGTTTACTCTTGGATCCTCTCCTTCACGTCCTCTTTTTCACATATTATACTGCATAAGCCCGATATTCATACACCAAAGCATAGCCATGCGATATTTACCCATGTATATGATGTACACGTTTACACTCGTAAATCGCGAGAGGCAACATCGAAGCCCCATCGCGATACACCAAAACAACAGCTGCGATGACATCGAGCCATCTCTTTCATTGTTATATACAGCGATATATAGAGAAGAGCCACGAACGCGCGTAAAACGCTGTCTAACACACTGTAACGAATACCCGCATTACACACGGCTATAGCTCGCGCTCGCTCGAACGGTCAACTTTTATCGACGCCGGCCGCCTCTCTATCTTCTCTTCCATCGTTCGCGCGCTCTATATCGAGGTATACAGTGCGTGTGTGTACGTCGCGCGCATCGATTCTTCACTTTTATGTTCTTTGCCCTTTTTCCTCCTCGACACTTTATCGTTTTCGTCGAACCTATGACACTATTAAAAAAGTTTACAGCTACTTTTACGGCAAACACTCGAACGGAACAAAATTAATTAGCGCAGAGCACGAATACTTGAAACAAAGCCCATCGAGAGCTAACTGGGTCATCCACCCCATGACAAACGACGACGACTGGCTCTCACCCCTTTTACCCGCAAATTCCCGCACATGCCCCTTTGCACAAGCGATTATATTCGACGTTTCGCGCGCTCTCTGTCTCTCTCACTCTCTTGTGTCGTAGCCGATTCGCTAATTAATGCTAACGAGACGCGCTATGTGCAGCAGCGACGGGACCAACTCGTGCGCGCTTGCGATATTCGTCGGACGTTGTCTATTATTACGCGACACATACACACAGACACACAGAGAGAGAAGACCAGACAGAGGCCTTTGAGTCATTGGCCTTTGCTGCGAGCTCACGTGGTCTTTAAACGCTTATGTTATAGGCGAGGTGCTGATGGATTTTGAGGAAATTTAAACAACGCGAATGACTTACGGTAGCTAGAAAAAAAAGTCATTAGGCAATTCTCTAAATAAGTAAATATAATACCCAGGAGCTTAAGCTACACGATCTCGGGGGGAGGGGTGCAACTCGGCCTCGTCAGCAGCATCAGTCGCGACTAAGCAGATAAAGCTTCGAGGATCCCACGGGGTCTTTCTTTGAATACGTTCTCGGTTCTTCCATCTCCATAATTAACGATAAGAGGCCTGAGCAGACGGAATTTCAAAGTCCAAGACTCCAGACGCTATAGCTGCTTCCGCATTGACATCATTGACGACAGATGAACTGTTGAAGGAATATAGAGCGCGATGACTTATTTACTTTCAATCTCTACTTTCACGAAGCGGAAAAGATGACTTTTAAAAAACGCATCATCGCACGGCAAATTTGAGATTCAAAAACTTTTATAATGAAAGAGTCAGCCCGCGATTAGCATAATCCCGGCTACATCGCGCGCGATCTTCTTCCTCGGCTGTCTCTCTCGCACGAGTGAAAGGGGTATATAAGTAAGGGTGTATATCTCGCGCGTGCCGCGGAAAAGAGGGCGTGCGCCCGATTAAACTTTTACACGCGCATATTTTTAGCCCGTCGCACGCGCGTCGGATTTTTACACATTCGCTTTGATATCTGACCTTTTGCATAAATTTTTACATCGAGAAGAAAGAGAGACGTTTCAACTTATATTTATGGAAGTGTCTAGTATAGAGTATGGAAAAGCTTATTAACTCCTCTCGACGCGTCTAATATTCTCTTTAGTGCTGCAGCAGCGCGTTATCCCTAAATGTTTACGCGCGAAAAATACGCGTTAAAAAGAGGGAAGAAGAGTAAATAATAAGAAGAAGAAGAGGAGGCGAGAGAAAGAGCTTCTATTGTGGAGAAGCGAAAGGAATCGAGAAAACGATTTAGAAGTTTATGGCGGCGAGTTTTAAAACTTTAGAAGCGCCGTTACCGCTCTCTCATCTGTATTCAAAAGCGCGCGTCTTTCTCCTTCGTTTTTTGTTTTTTTAATTCTCAGCTCTCGCGAGTTAGCATATGAACGAACGGATCGAGTCGACGATTTCCGAGAACGAGCAACGCTACACAGGGAGGTTTGGAAAGAAACGGGCCCCAGCGGTGCGCATTGGTTTTATTATGGAGTCTCCGTGCGTAATTGCGCCGCGACTGCACATTCGAATGCTCGATACTATCTCTGCTTATATTTTCCCGTCTATTTCGGACATTAATTATACGGAAATTTCAGAGTAGATTCGATTCATTGAATTGAATTTAATTTAAGGAAAAAGAGAATAAGAGACCAAACTCAAATTCGTTAGATTATGCGATTAAGCGGCCAGTCAAAGGCGAAACCGCCGTCAAAGCGCGAGTTTCACTCCCTCGTGTGTGCAGTGTCTCTGTGCAGTAGTACATAACGGTACTGTGTATATAGTATTATACTCTCGCCGAAAGTGAGTTTGCCTTTGCGCATCGCTGATTCCGCGCAGTGCATTGCACCGCGGCTTTTAAAAAAAGTTCAATTTCTTCCGCGTATTATACTGGATTTTGTTAACGAGGATATTTCAGATCTAAAATTATCTAATATACTCTATTGAACGAGAGGCCCTGACGACTCTAATCCCAAAAATAGAGCCCGGAAAAGCATTATAAGCAGAGCTCTCGTCGAGGACCTGAATAGCCTTGTGTAATAGGGTGTACATCGCGAAACGACCGGACTTCTCTTATTCCGTATATACTTTCGGGGGGAGGCAGCCTCGAAGGCAACTATGGCGCTCGCTCTCTCTCTCACGATTTCCGTTTAATCAATAAATTCCACTCGCGCTCCGACGGGGACACAGTATATAGTCGGCGTATTTTCATTACGAAACAAGTACATATTATCCATCTTCCAAGCGGGTTCTCGAACGAAATAAACAATGGCTCCGCAGGAACTTTTGCACCTTCTCGCTAGATGTATATAGTACGCGAGAGACTTAGGAAGTCCCACATGAGAAAATCGCTTGAGGGACGACGATCGGCGCGTGCGTGACGGCGGACCCGTTTTTTTCTTCTGGCGCAAACTCGTTCTTAACGGAATTTTCGACAAGGTTAGGCTTTCAAAAGGGAGAGCACAGAGCGGCTGCTTTCTTCTCCTTTCTTTTTTTTCTATTCTATATACTAGTAGTTGTCGTCGGTGAGGGCAAGTGTCGGCGGGACCCTTCCGCGTTTTGTACCGGCTGTGCAGTATGTGTGTGGAAAGAGGATAGTTTGCCGAACACGCAAGCCGTGTATAGATCGCTCGCATGGCTTCTTCTTTCCTCCTCTCGGATATATTTCTCGCTTTTGCTTTATGAAATAGAAATAAACAAAATATTCTCTACTTATACAACAGGTATATAAATGAGCAGCTAAATGTGATTACCCAAACGATGCCATCGAAAAGTACACACGTCCTAGATCCCAATTACCGCTCATTTGGCCTCTCCAGCTATACTATAGCTCTCGTGTACCCCTGTGTGTCCTGAAACTCTCGCACACGTACACATCAGCAGCGTCCATATTATAATGGACGCGAGCTCGTGGGCAGGAAGTCGAGGAGGAAAAGTGCCGTCAATCAAAATCATTCGAGAGTCGACGCGTCGCGTGCATGCGAATATTCCATCTACCGGCTGCCCATCGGGGGAAATTCAATGACTGCATGGGCCATACTTTTTTTTGTGCGAAATAAAAAAAAAAGTTGACGGGGAATTTTCGGGCGAGTGACGTTGACGGTTTTAAAATTAGCCGGAGTCGCGTCGAGTGTTTTCGTGTATATACACCCGATGGACGCTTTATTTACTGCAAAAAGAAAAAAGATGCAAAATCGTCGGGCGTCATTAACTAACGATACGGGAATCAATCACCATGACAAATTGTCCAATCAAGCCTTTTCCTACAGCTCGAGTGACAATACGACCCCTTTATACTCGAGCGCGATAATCCGCGCGGCAGTGCAAAGATGCCTTTGCCACTTGGCGAAGAAATTCGTAAGCTGTCCCGCTCGTTATGTTTAATTAATTTCGCGTCTCTGCGCCGCCGCCGTCGTTGCGTCATTCGCCGAGAGGGAGTTTCTAACGACGACACTCTCTTTCTCTCTCGACGCTGTGTATATACAGTATATAAATAGCGACAGGAATGTGAAGCGTCTCTTGTATATAGATCGAAGTTTCGAATAAGGAGAAGTTGAAGTTTAGTTAAAAGTTTTCCGTTCTTCTTCTTCTTCTGGACACTTGTTTGCAGTGTGAGAAGTGCCGATGCTTGGAAAGTTGGATTTTTATCGAATTTCCAAGATGTTGGCTTTCATTGATTTATGGGGGAACTTTAATTCAAGCGGATCTTGTATACCTATTAGGCTATATAGACACGAGCAAAGAAGAGGATGCGTAAGGTATGATTGATGTGAACATTGCAGCAATCCGATGAAAAATCATCATCAGCTTCTCTTATTTGTATTAACGCCATGCAAAGCAAGAGTAAAAAAATTTAAAAGTACATATATATATATATAACGATCCCCTCATCTCGCCGAATTTCAGCTCCACAGCATTACGCGGCGCCATTAAAAACGCAAAACCACGTCAGAGCCGCGACAATGAAGTTCGCTCGTCTGAGCTCTGCTGCAATTATGTATATATACAAGAGCGGAGCTTGGAATTCACGGCGAGATGATTTTCAAGCCGACTCTCGGCAGTCGCGCGTTAACAATGCTTTTTCATCTCTAACGTAGCTTAAGCAATATGTTAATGCGCTTTGTGCGCGCTCACGTTTCTCTCTTTCTATTTCTGTGTTTATACATAATTAACGCGTTCTTTCTCTTTTTGTTGCAGGTAAGCGGTTCTCTCCGTCGCATTCACTATTAACAAGACACACACTGATTCTTCGAAGACACAATTTACTATTTTTGTTTATATAGTAACGTATGGTTCTTTTGTTGAGTATAGCGGTGCCATGATTTTCTGTATATACTTGAGTTGTATCCTATTTGTTTTTAACTTTAATTTCATAATTATTTTCCGTTCAGTATTACTGTTCTGTTATGTATACGTATACATTATGAAAAAATTAAGTGAATTTGGTTGAAGCACTTGATTTTATTACATCAATACATCCAATTAATTATGAGAAAATTTATACTAATGCCCTTTTTCATTGTGAGTTGCAAGGACAGTGTCTCAGCTGCTGGTCTCGGATTTTGTCTAGGCCGTGCGTGTCTCCATGGACTAACGAGTGAAGTCCGCGTTTCACCGTTTGACTCGGTTGGACCTTCGATTATGAGGCAACGGCTGCGTAAAATCATATTTTTCCTATACATCTATTCCTTTATAATATAAATTCAAACAAATGTGAAACTTGTGATCGGAGGTCCATACAGAATAAACGACGAATCATGGATTTCATTTTTTTGCCTATAGAAACATCTGCGGCCTGGACAAGATCGGAGACTACCACCTAAGATAGTCTCCTCGTAAGTATAGCCCGCATATCATTCATCGTAACTTGATTTTATCTCGAAAAAAACGACCGATGATTTTCTATGAAAGCTCTGCATGCAATTACAACAACTGTCCGGCTCCATCTTGAGTATACAGCAGCACAATAGAACCAATGTCTCGTTTTTACGACGAATCACGCATGTCATCGACTTTCTTCAAAACTCTGCGAGGAAACTCGAGTATATAGCTTATAAATATTCTCTGCCGTATACGAACCGTGTAGGTGTATGTACTTTGAATGGGGCCGTTGGGGGAGGCGAACGCAAAATCACGAGGGGATACACGGAGATGGACTTACGTATAACTACTAGCGCGAAGCAGGATGTATATATACGCGAAGGGAAAGATGAGTATATAGCGTGTGCGTGGGTGTAGGAGGTTTTTCGATATTGAAGGCGTTGCGGTTTAAGCACAGCGCTGAAAGTTTCAGGGGCTACAGGTTGAATGGATAACTCGATTTTCTCTCATCGACTTTTCGATGCATAATTTGCTGTCCACATCGATTCATTCGCTCAAATAGACTGCGTAAAACTATAATATATGAACAGAAGCAAAGTAACAGCTATAGATAACCGGACTGCGACCATCAACAATAGCTAAAAAGAGAAAGGGGGGAGCCGGCATCGTAAGAACGACTTCTCTCGCATTTCCTTCATTTTTCTCGCTGCGACAATGCCGCAGCGAGCCTAATCCAATATGTCGCTGACCCGAGGGACAGTACACGAAATTCGCTCTCCCCTCGCTGCTGCGCAGAGTTTGACTGATTGGCAGCGAGAGAGGACCCTTGGCCCGAGTGGTCTTCTCGTCTCTCCTCACTCACGAGCGTTTATTTACTCTAACGGCCTGTACCGAGAGCTATATACCTATATATGCTTTTTTGATTTATGAACCGGAGAAGGGAAGGAAAATTCATTCGAGACCTTATGGGCTGTTTATGATAAGAGCCGTACGATGAGAGCTTGAGGTATATACGAGGCTTTTGAGGGTGTGCTCGTCTTAAATGTTATTTGCAACTGGTAGATCAGCTTCAGCATTCCATAAGCCGCGTATACACTTCCTCTTGAAAATTTTCACCTGTTATTTAAACGCACTTCTTATTTACGAGCCCTCATATTTTTCTCGCTTCTATACTCCCTTTCGTTTCTCCGCATATACGCATTCTTCTTCTTCCCCTTTAGTATTTCTTGATTTATAGGCGCCAGGAGATTTGCACGGCAAAGGAAAATTCATCTGACCTTGTAACTCGAGACATTATTTTATGCATATAAGATGATAAGCCTACAGTGAATATGAAAATTCTTCTCGTCTATAAATAAATAACTCGATAATTAGCGCTGCGCAAACGGAAACAAAACTACAACTGCCGCAAAACAAACGGACAAGTCTACAACTCGACTAGAACGTATAATATAACTACTACGCAATCGCTTGTACACACCCGGTACTCGTTAGGAGCACTCTGTCGAAGGCTCGACTCTGATCCGCGTGTGTATCTGCAATCTGCATATACATAGCGCGACTGAAACATTGACTTATCAGCGAGTTTACGCTGTGCATTATGCAATCGGAATGCGAGAGGCTCGACTTATATAAAGAATCGCGGCAATAAGCCATTTATTTATGCGAATGTTAATACCGGTTATGAATAATTGCTAATCGATTTTGTATATAGAGTTGTTTGCTCGATCGTGTCGCCGTTTAATTAGCCGCCGGCTTGGCTTTTAAGTGATCGGGATATCTCGTCGGTGTGTTGTGCGACGACTGTCTGGTAATGAAACGTGTTTTAGCGAGGTTCTTATATGGTTCAAAGCTTTATTCAATTGATTCTTTCAATGATGCAGTTATGATCTCAAAGTCCAAAATTTAATATTCTCAGCGACACTGATAATGCATATTGGCTCCGACGAGAGCAGCGCTGTAGCATAAAACTCTAAATTTAACTGACCGATTTTCGAAATACGATCTACTTTTTCCAATAACTTTCAATTCGCTTTTGACAGCTACTCGATAGCGAAGCTTCCCCGATGTATATTATTCAAAGCTCCGTCACGTAGTTCTCGGATGAATGGAACAAACATCTGGAATATAATTTTGAAATCAAACACAGAAAAAAAAGCTAAATAAGGGACGAGAGAGAGCTTGACGCCGCCCTTCTATATCTGTCCCGTATTTACTATTGGCTCTCAATAACGTCCAGCAATTCTCCCCGCATCCGCAGCGTTGAACAAACACGCGGACGGCATCAATGGCTGAAAAGGGTCCGTCCGATATTGGTCAGATAGCGTATTAGAAAGAAATCTCCGAAAAGGGGGGACGATAATACGTTGGATAGTCTGCGATGATCCACCGCGAAAACGGGAGTAATTTCAGAACGAATATGAAGTTCTAAGCTTCCGACGACACTTATTCGATAAGCATCCGTAACTCACAGTAGAAACACACTTCGGTAGCCAAATCGCCGAGCAAAAACTCGCTAATACATGCAAACGACCCACGCGCGACTCGACGAAGTAGTCTCGTTCCGCTCGAGAGAGAGAGGCTTCTTTGAGGTCCGTTCGAGCGAGAAACCGCGACTGAGGGCGGGCCCGGTCTAATTAGGCCCGAGAGTCGGCCCCGAGGGAATATAGATTATCTACGCCCGGTGCAATTTGCAGCGCGCGCACGGAAGAATGAGGTAAAAAGAAAGCCGCGATGATGCTCGGATTCCGACTGGCTTCGCGAGAGGCTTTGAGATTATACTCCTTTTAATGCACTGCTTTTGTATAGTCGCGATCTTCTAAATAATTTTAGCTTTTTCGGATTCTCAAGACACGGCTATTGTGATCGTCGCAAGCTCTTGAAATAAAAACTTGCTGGTGATCGATAAGCGGCAACGTGAAAAACCTTTCAGCCCATCAGCGCTCGCATCATGTACCAAATTACGTGCTCCCTCGGCACTCCGGATATTCGCCAACTTTTTCCCTTATACTCTCTCTCTCACACGTTGATCATCGGACTCATAGAGTGGGGAGGGAAAAAAACATTGCCGGAGATAAAAGAATTAAATTTCGGAAGAAAAATGCCTCTAATCCCTCGCTAAGCCAGTATATATAGTGTATTATAAAGCTCCCTTTAGAAGAGCAAACGCGGAGGTTCCTGCAGTGCGTATATATCTATCTCGGGAGGTTTCCGGACCCACGTCGGAATTTCCCTCCGGATACGTCGCCGGTATATAGATATCGAGACGCTTTCCTTCTTTATCCCCTTTTATTCCTTGTTCGTGGGACCATGCGAAAATCCGGTCAGTTTCGCGAGTCGCTTAATATATACCTATATCTAGTATATTGCTTCTCAAGCTTATATGTCGAGCCTTCGTCAATCTCTGTCTACTGATCTCTAAACACGCGGCTCCTGATGGCTTTTGTCTCGATATACCGCGCGCGGCATGAAACGATTGATTTTGTAATCTTAAATTCATTCATCGTCGGTCGTATATCAAGAATTAAAAATTGTAATTTCCAAGCTTTGCACAATTCACTCATTCCTCTTTTATTACTCACGGTGGATCTCTTTATCGGCCGATCGATCAATCACGTTTCGATCATCGATTGAATCTCTTGGAAAATTCATAACATACACTCGATGTTGCGGGTATGTGTAATATGTATAACACTACTATATATCACAGAGTTGCCACGCGCGCGGCCGTTGACGCCCGACCGCCGGCCGTCAATCCCCGCGCCTGGCGCCCGAAATACATCAGCAGCAGCAGCAGCAGCACATAGCGCCGAGTGATTTCATCCGAGCCCGAGCTGTCTGCTGATGCCGCCGTTGTCGTCGGCGCGGAGGCCGCCGCCCTCGGGGTTACGCGCCTGCGCGCGCCGGAGTGGGTGTAGGTCAGTTACGCGACGCGACGCGTCCGGTCTGTGTATATGTGGAGAGAGAGAAAGCCATATACATACACATATATGTAGGTGTAGGAGGAAGAAGAGGGAGAGTGCGTTCAGCTGTGTCGTGACTCCGGCCAATAATAATAGTCGCGTCTGGGATCCTCTCTCTCTCTTGCTTGTGTTTTGTCGAGCAATAAGGCGTTGTTGTACTTACACGAGGAAATTGAATGATATGCGAAGGATTTAATTGAAACTTTTTTCAAGCTTTCTTTGGTCTTACGTAAGAGTAGAGTGAAAAATAGCGCAGTGTATTGTGTGTGTGCACATAGTTTTAAAGTTTTACACGATCTTATACCGCGGGGGTAATTTGCGAGTCGTCGACGCAAAGAGTTGTGTATACGGAACATTCTTGAAAAGCTCTTTAATTATTCAGTCGTAATTGCGAGGTATAGACGAAACGGGCTTTTCTTTTCTGCTTCGCGCGCTAAGGTGCTGAAGTTCTTAATCAATGAAATAAAGCACATGAAAGAGTCGTGTATATATCATTTTCTTGTTTGTCACGGGAACTGCACACAACTATTTGCCCTCCTCCTTCTCCTCCGGTCTCGACATCTGTTTCGTTTCATTGACCCTCTTTGTTCTCCTTTTCTACTTCTGGTACATGTATAGCATATACTCTCTCCCTTGCGCGAGCCAAAGAAAACAACAGCAACTGCGCGCTCTCTGAAAAGTCGTCGTGTGCAGTACTGTATACGTGTGCACCTCGAGTGAGCTGAAAAGAAACCACAAGAACTATCGCTTTTAATGAGCTTTGTTTCCTTCACTTCATAAGTCTCGTTTCGAGCGTAGTTGCGCCGACTATACAACAATTTGCGCTTCCTTCCGCCGCGCAAACTTTTGCAGTCACGGTGTCCTGACTCTCTCTCTCTTATACTTTTTTTTCTGCTGCTTCCACTTTTCGTGTGTCTCTCGGGTTGGCGAACAGACGAGTATAACAGAAAAGCCAATCCACGAGTGCGTAATGCATCGCGTTCTCGTGACGTATAAGTCTGGGAAAAAAAGTTGCGTTGAATTTTAATCCCCTGCAAATCTCTTAAAATCACGACGATGCTGCGAGAGCGTAAAATCTGTCTTAAGAGCTCGGGGGAAAAAAAAGAGAAATAAGCGAGGCGCGAGGAAGTATCTTTAAGAGATCTCTCTTGGCAGTCGGCACACGTCAGTTGCGTCGATCGGATTATCTCTCGAGGCGGAGTGCAATGAAAAATTAAACGAATTTGATGGGAATACACCGACGCCGCCGAGATTAGAGGGTGGAAAAAGCAGATGCTTTTTCTCACGTACCGCATTATAGCATAAAATATATATCTCGTTGTAAATAATACAAGTATACTTGAAAAAAAAAAACCATTATAATAAGCAACGGCAGTCATCCGACTCTTTAATTACACAGAAGCGGCTGCAGTGCGACGAGTCGCGGCAATTACGACGCGCGCGCGCGAGGCTCTAATCCTTGCGGCGAAATGACTTCTCGAGCGCACCAAGTGCCCATCCCTTGAAAATCCAAGTGCTGCGTTTCATCTCTTTCGCTGCGAGATATTAGCGCGATTAGTCCTCCAGCTGAGATTTATTCCATGCCTCTCGGAAAATAAAACGCTGCCGAATAACTTATGATCGATTTCCTCATCGCGTTCAAATGATTCTAATAAATCTGAGAAATACGGTGTACCGAAATAGTCCACCGCCCCCGCAATCGAAAAGCAAAAAAGGTCAAGTTTCTCTCTTCCTGGACGATCCATCAGCAGACAGAGAGCGCATACGCATAAACCGGCGAGTGCCATCACGGCTCTCGGCTGTTCTATTTTGACCTATTAACAAAGAGATAACTCCTCGCGCAAAGCTGCCGTTGTCTATGACTATATAGGACGCTGTCTCTCTCTTTCTCTCGGTATATACAGTATTCGCAGTGCGCGAATGAGAGATGGCCGGGGGCAGAGAGAGAGACACGCCGAGAGAAATGGAGGAGCGCGCGCTAAGGAGAAATTTATCTGTCTGGCACTGGCTGCTCTGCGGGAATTAGGTGAGAGCTTCCTGGTTGCGCGGCGTAATTCATTCCTCGTTCGCTTCGTGTGTGTCGGTTTTGGGAGACGAAATTTCAAAGTTTTTCTATAGTCATATAGATCGTCAGATCAATAGAGGTGGATGCGATGGCGAAGCGAAGAGATGAGAAATGAAGAACGTTAATAACGTCGGAAAGATTACCGAGATTTCGAGGAGGGATTTGCCGCGCGGACGGACGGGTAAAGAGGAGATTAAAAGAGTAACTGGCTGCAGCAATAGTTATACCGCGAAAGATGAACAGAATGTACATTTGGAAGTACGTAAACGTATACACCTGTGCACGAGCGAGTTGAAAAGCGAGGAGGAAGTGGGGGGGAAAGTTCAAAGCAAACTCTGGCTTTGATACACGCAGTAGTGCATTTCTCGTCCGCTTTGCAGCTACGATGCAGCGTGTGGCTCTTTTCGGCCCTCGGGATTCTATACGGCTTTAAATACTCGCCCACGCGATGCGGAGGAATTTAATCTCCCGCGTACGGCCAGTTTAAGGGTGATGCGATGGGTATATAGTGTAATCGTTTTTTTTTATTTAGCTGGCGGTTAGCGCTCTTTTTATAGACTTGCGTTGATCGACGCTCGAGTGGAAAATACTTGTATGGTATGTGACGGCAAACACTTGTGTAAATCAAAGGAATGAATCGAGACGAAGACAGGAGATAGTATATAAACCTCGGCACTTACTTCGCGGAGATTGGAAATAGTTGGCGCGGTCACCCTTCGCGAAAACTGCGTGATTCGTAGGAAAGTTTCGACGAGAGAAGTGTGTTTTAGATAGAGGAGGGTTCTATACTTTCCGATGAGAAAAGTTGTACTCTCGTAAAAGCTGTCGACTCTGCTCTTATAATAGTATATATAGGTATACATAGCATCAGAGAGCTTCTTCTTTTTCTTCGGCCATATACAAGTAGTCTATCCAACTTTAAACTCTTTTTTCGGGATATATACAGCACTCTCGTGCATCGCTATGGTTTATCTTAGTTTCTCGCGCGAGGAATTATTAATCCCCGAAGAAATGATTGCGTTAGCGAGCGCACGGGAAAATTTTCCACTAAACTCGCGCGCGTGAATAATGAAATTTATCAGCCCTCGTTTTCCTCTCTCGCGAATTCTTTTTCCCAACGGCTGTGCCCTGAGTCCCTCGGAAAAATGAGAGAACGAAAATCGGGGCACGTCCAACTTTTAACGCCGCGCTAAGAAGAAGAAGAAGAAGGAGGAGAAGCAAGAAGCCCAGGAGGTGCACTGCTGCAGCTTAAGATGGAGCGGGAAATTGCATGCTTAGCAGCGGCTAATGACATTGCCGCCGGCGAAAACGTAATTACAGGGCCAGACATCGCGGGAATAGTGTCTCTCGTTTCGCTCTTTGACTTGTGTCATTCATTCTAGGCGTATTTAATCTTATTTATTTCAACAATTGTTTATTCTTACAGCCAAGCATACAAATAATATACAAACACGCGCAATACACAACGATTGAAAGCAAGTTCAGGACTAAGATTTTTTTCATTCTCTGAATTACAGTGGGGTTGCGGTCTCCTGCAGCGACTGCAGCAGTGCAAGCAGCGGCAGTTCCAACGCGAGCAGCAGCGGCCTGAGCTCGGGTGGCAGCACCAGCGGCAGCGACATAACCGAGCCTGGTTCACCCTGCAGCACAGCGAGCAGCGACGAGGGCGTCGCGCGCACCGACGATTCGAGCTCATCGTCCAGCTCCTCGACGGCCAGCAGTCCAGCTTGCAAGCTGGCGCCCACGCAGCAGCAGCCTGCGCCGCCGAGGCCCCAGTGGCACTGGACGCCGCCGCTAGCGGCTGCCGCCTGCTCCAACAGCTTCAAGAGGTTCAAAGCTGAGCCCGAACACGGCAGTCTACCTCAGAAGGCCCCGCAGAAGGAACAGCAGCTACTCCAGGACTCGCAGGGCAAGATCACCGAGTACTTCAAGACGCAGATCAAGCCCCAGCCGAACAAGGTTCGTATACATCACGGCACATACAAAAAATCCTGTCAAGTTAGCTTACGCTGTGATATTTTTTATTCTCTTCTTGCAGACGAAGAAGAGCGATCTGGCGGTCCTGGTAGCCAAAAGCTCTCCGGAATTCCGACGACCAGCCACGGTCCAGCGCAACGGAAAGAACGGTCTGGCAAAGTACCAGTCGAGCAATAGCAGAAGCAGCAGCACCGCAGCTGCCGACTGGGAGGGACAAGCCTTGTCGAAGGCTGTCAACGGCTTCCAGCCACGAAACAAGCACCACCACACATCCGCGGATAAAAAATCGACGACGACAAATATTATCGTTAGCAGCAGTAGCAGCGCTAGCAGCATTACGATGACGACGGCGACAATGAAGAACAACGGACTACCCGTACTGCCCATCCCGAGCGACGTGCTCTCGACACTGCCATCCTGTAAAATCTCAAACCTGAGGCTCACGTCCGAGGCCAGCCCGACCAGCGAATCGCCACCCCCGAGTCTGGCCTCGACGCCTACGAGTCTCGACGACGAGCAGCCTAGTTTTAAGGACAACGCAAAGCCGATTCTCGTCAACGAGAACAACAACCTGACCAGCGGTAACGGCAATTCATCCGAACTTCTGTCGAGGCTCATTCTGCCACCGACACCGACAGACTCCGTCAAGGATGAAGACGAAGAGGAGGAATCGTCGAGGGACAGCGCCGAGCTCTCGAAACAATCGACACCGTGCTCCCTGTCGCCCATACTCTCGGCGCCGACCACCATCAGGTTTCCCGTCAAGGCACCTGGCAAGGCGAGAGGACCGAGCACCGACAGCGGATTCTGCCGTTGGGACAAGTGCGGATCCAACTGCGAGACCAGCAGTGCGCTTCTCGAGCACTTGCAGGTACGACTCGTCGTCGACGATTTTTCGCATTTTTATGTTTATTGTTGACGATTGAAATTAATTCATATGGACCGAATCGATTACAGGCGGCGCACATCAACACACAAACCGGTGGCGACAACTTCGTATGCCACTGGCAGGGTTGCAAGGTCCAAGGCAGAACCTCGTGCTCCAGGCGATGGTTGGAGCGACACGTCGTGTCTCATGGCGGCAACAAACCCTTCCTATGCATCGTCGACGGTTGTGGAAGTAGATTCAGCTCTCAGGTAATAAAGCGGCGCTTTAAAATATGCGCTATTAAACATTCATATCCGGGTGTATTATAGCGGATTCAACGATGCTATTTGATATCTTATATGGCTCGAAAATATCCCTGAGGGAAAGCTCCTCTTTGTTTTTGACCTTTCGTGCGCTACACGTAGAACTGTAAAGGAGCGAACTGGAGTTTCTTGACATTGAACTTGCGGGTGCTTGCTAAACGTGATTTCAATGAATCAAATTCCCACGTTCTTCAGCAAGTCATTCTGGTTCGCTTTTATGTCTACAAAAATATGTTCGAAATCACATTGCGCAAAGGTCAAAGTGCTGCGATTTTTTTGAGGTCATATGATTATTGAATCATCCTGCGAAATCTTTGTGCATCACTCATGTCGCTTCATCCATGCAATACTCATCTTCTTATTCGATTCCTGTATTATTTGGAACTTGTGGGGATAATCCTACAATGCTCTTCTTTACTGACGTTATATTCAAATTCATCATTTATGTTTTTGTAAAATAATTATCAAAGATGAACTGGACCTCAAATATCACCAGAAGAGGTCTAATAACATCTGTGTTTTATATGTATACAATTGAAAACCAATTTCTTGATTTATTGAAAAAGATGATAAAAATGAATTACTTAAATTTTTGTGTTTAAAAAAACTTTGAAAATATTAACGTAACAATTTTCTGATGTGTAAAGTACGTAATATTAAATGCTTTGGAACATTCTTTATAAAATTTACATTTTTTAGTAATAACAGAAAATTAAAGTCGTCAGGCACTTTTTATGCTTGAAATCAAAACTAGAAAACAAACTCTTACTGAGATATAGTTGGATAATAAACTTCGGCCATGAAAATTGTGGATATCGAATCTTATTTAAAATGTAAACACTAATAACATTTGTGCCCAAACGTCTCAACGAGCATTCAGACTATCTTGTGTGAGTGTGGATATCTGATGTATGCCCTCTTCCCCCCAAAAGTCTATGTGTGATCCTGAGGATAACGTAGGTATTAACATCGATTAGGAAGACAGTACCGAACGATCGATCGTCACAGACGCACAGTATAAACACCGATCTTTTGTCGCTCTCTTTCTCTCTTGTTCTTATCATTCGCTATTCAAGCCATCAGTGTCGGTTAAGGAAAGAGCTTCGACGAATTTTTTCGCTAAAACACGCCGTGCGACTTTGTTATTCTGTATGTGAAACATTCGTCGCCCAAGCTCCTGGTCAGGTCACTTCATTGCTAACAGCATTCGAGTGAGTTAGTTTGAACTCAACAGGTTTCATAAGCAATAGCTCGATAGAGATGAGTTGTAATTAAACTTGTGTATACTTGTTGATACCTTCGAAATTGACAAGTTATCTGACCAGGAACGTTTCTCAATAGAAAAATTTGCTCTTGTCGTTTTAAGCTCCAGGGAGTTCCGTAGGACGTTTCATAATTTCTTGCAAAGCTTTTTCGAGACGTCTAAGCGATGAAAATACATTTGTAGTCAGTAGGACTTTTGGCGACAATGACTTCTTCAGCTCTATTTCCTATTAACCGGCGCTGTTGCTTTCTGCTTAAGCAATTATGCATTTTATAATTTCAAAAAAAGAAAACTCGCCGATCAACGTTTAGTTTGCGTGTTTCTAAATAGATGAGTTGTAACGCGTAGCTCGCATTACGTCCTCTTCAAGACCACGAAAACGAACTCAAAGTTGATCTACGTTCAGTGTCTCGCATTGTTGTTGATGGACCTTTACTTTCTTTAGAACAACGTAGCTCTCTATTCACACGGTACTTTCCAGTGAATCACGATCAAATCTCTTACCGAGAAACATAAGACTTTGAGTATTTTTTCTCGCCGCGGATTGTCAGTCTGCTCATTCGCAAAGAATAGCCGCTGCTTCTTCAACCTCACTTCTCTTGATCGACCATCTGTTGTTCTCTGAGATTTGTTAGTATCTTTGGAGGTTTCGAAAAATGCCTGCAGCATTACTTCGTAAAAAACTTGTGAGAAAAGTAGGCCGTCCTCGAAAGGACAAGGTAAGCGCGACATCGCTTCGATCCAGATGTAAACATTTTCAAATCACGTAGCCCGCGCATAATATAGAATCAAGTATGAAACAAAATTTGCGTAATCTAAGAGAATTGTATTTTGGCGCCGAAAACCATATTTTTATTGCTTTATTTGTAATGTTGAAATAATGCGCATTGAAAATTTGTCAGTAAATGCAATTGTCTTAGATTGTAACAACTAATTGGACTTTATACAATCAGTCAGTGAGGCCGAGTCCATGGACAATATTCGCTGGAAAGTATCATTTTCAAACCACTAATTTTTAAATTGTATTTTTTACAGACTGCTCTCGAAAGGCACGTAAATGGTCACTTCAATCAGACCGAGGCCGGCAATGCTGCATCGAGAAAGAGCACAGACAGCAGCAAGCTTGTCAGAAGGAATGGAAAGAAGTTGCGATACAGACGACAGCCATGGTCTGGTGAGTCTCATTGTCAAACACGCCCCAAGAACTTGTTTTATTTATAACTTTAACTTATGCCTGACATATTCGATTTGTAATTTCAGCACGAATTTTCGACTACTTCGACCCAGGTGTTATGGAAAGCTTGCAGCATAGGTTATTGGAACTAGCGCAGACGAGAACGCAAGGTCGCCTCGCCGAGACCCCGGGAGACTCGATGGCCCTAACTAGTCAAGTACGTAACTGTATAATTAACTCATTATACATTTTTAACATGCATTATACTAAGCAAAAATATTTTAATCCACAGATATTAGCGAGAAGAGTAGAAATGGACGGTAAAACAAAAGTGCTACTGCGGTGGCATCCACAAGACATGTAAGTCTCGTTCAATTCATTGTCAACGTATCAAAATTGGTATAAATGTCGAATGTAAATTAATATATTTCAATGTAATCAACAGTGAGCCGGACGAGTGGGTCTTGGAGTCCGAGATGTGCAAGACGAAGCATGTAGTAATACGCACGGCTGCGTCCAAACAGCCAGACGAGATTAATCTTGCACTCTACCCAGCCTTGAACGGTGGCAAGCCTCCGCTACATCGAGTCAAACAGCACAGGAAGCCCATGAAGAACACGTGATGACAGCGAGTCACCATCACCCAAACACACCTGGTAATTATACAGTCAAATTAAAAAAAAAAATATATATATATATAAAATCGAAAAGCCATTACCATTAGTTTATGTTGGAATAATAAATGTTGGTTTTTCAACAGGGATCAGCGATAAAGATGATAGCGCCGTTGTTGTCTAGTCCGCGACGATCGAGCCAACGCAAGAACAAACCGACTGACTGAGTGACGATGGCCAAGCGTCACCTGTAAGATCTAAACTCCGTTAAAAACCTTCTTCAAATAAACAATAAGAGATGAACGCAAGTGTTACGAAACACGAAGAATCTTTCAATAGAACCTACGAAGAGCAACCAATCTTCGATACTTATAATCGATGGTACTACCCAGATGAACTGCCAAAACACGCTACTCTCTAAAGTCCAGCCTAAAAAAAGTAAGAGCGTGGGATCTTTGACCTTTTAAAAGTTCGACGACGATCCTGAGAGAGCCTCGAAAGTGCCTCAACAGCGTTTTAGCGAATCTTTAAAACGAATGAAGGGCGGAAGTGTTCACATGCTGAAAAACAAAAAAGACAGTTGTAAGGAAAATACAATTACAAATAATCACTCTGGTTGCCTTAAGGATTCAATTGATAACTGACATCGGTCCCTCTTGGATTACACTATTTTGGACACTCGTGGTTAAACAATAGAAACGGCAAATGATACGAGGGCATAGAAGAAATTTTTCCGGTGAAGAAGAAGACTAAGGAAAATAAATATATATATATTCGACCACTGAGCAATTGCAACGTTTCATCTCACGCCTCCTATCGATAGGAACGTATATACTTCGAATGAGAATTCTGGGCTTGATGCCCGCAAACACTTCGAAACATTGTTAGTCTTTGATAGTTTCATCGAACAGGATCCAGTTTTTATTTTTTCAAACGAAAATATAACGAGCCTTGGTTTGGAGAAACTGTCAAGACTAGCAAGATAGATCTAAGCTAGAAAATATAGATCGCTAAAGCCGTACGCTATTTTTTTCCTACTTGGGGTTGACGTCTCCCGCGTAAAAAACAATTCTCGCAGTCTACTTTGTGAATTCCATACCTAATAAATAAACACATCATCGCGTGATTGTATTACCTAAAAGTCACATGATTCATACAAAGTTATTTGTTGCAACAAAGCAGACTGTATCGAAAAATGTTTTTTGTTGCAGTAGACTGAAAGCTCGATAAGCGAAAGAATTAAGAATGACTCGCTCACTTGCTAAAAAAAAATACTAACTAATTATAATTCATAAATGGGTAGGGGTTTCGATCGTCTGGGTTGTACTTGACACGGAAGACTTTTGTACTTCTGTGGTAAAATGTCGTGTATTTTTAACGTGTCGCGTTGCCCCTTCGTCAGTATTACACTGATGAAGGGATGATCAAGTGTACAAATTACTGTTATCGAATTCCGTGAATACGCGCGAATTATTTTTTCAAATGCTTGACGCGCTCTTGATATGCATTAGTTTTTCGAGTACCACATATCGTCTTCATCCTTTCTGCTAAGTGTGGTACGTGGTCGAAATACAAGTGTGCGAACTTTTGGATGATCTTCCTTGTGATGCACAAAAGTAAATATAACTAGTATCAATAAGACATTCTCCATTTTGTAAGACTTGACAAATGATAAAAAATATACTATCGTCTGCGTTGCATAATGTGAAATCTCTTGTAAATGATAGATTTTCTAAGAGTAAGATCGCAGTTGAAAAATTAACAAGAAAAAATAAATATTTTAAAAGTATTGTAAATCTCGTTAAATGTAACGGCAATTGTTTCCGATGATTGAGAATTCATTATTGAATAAGCAGGGTATTTCATATTATATAAATAATATTTTTCAACTGTGTACATAATACTCATTAGAGAAGCAACTCAAAAAACTGCCTGATAAACTTCAATACAAGACTTAATGCTGATGTGCATACGTTTCAGACTTACAAGGGTTAACAATAAGCTGCTAACAATAACCCAACAAATAAAAGTTGTGCCTAAGAACAAACAATTACGAATCTAACTGACGATGTCAGCTACTGACAGATTGATCGCATACTTGCATTTTACCACGAGACCAAAAAATAATCTAGTTAATGGCAAATCTTTTTGTGTGGTCAGTAATATTACATCATTGATGATGCAGTCGATTTGTCGTTAACTAAGATTCTTTGACTTAAGAGCTGTTTCCCTCACACGGGTCAGAAATGCGAAGGCTGTGTTGTATATTTTCCACGCTGGAGTGATACTAGAGCGGAAAGCGTAATGTTCAAAAAGAGAAGAAAATCTGTAATGTCGTAAGTCGATATCATGTATGGCTAGAAAAAAACCGTTAAGATTAGAGTGATAAAAAGAACAAAGTGTCGTGTTCAAGAAAATCCAAATCGACAGGTTGTAATTATCAAATTGTCGATATTGATTTTTGTTTAATATCATAATGATACGATAAGGAACATAGGGTATGTATAAAATCGAAAAAAATTAACAGACGAATGGACGAAGAAGTAAAGATGGAGATTTGGTCGAGAAAAGGCGTTCGTGATTACTGTAACGATACTGCCAGTTGTAAATGTACATACATATAGATACGGTAAAGTAAAAACAGAAAATAAGTAAAAAAAAATAATAAATAAATAAATGGATGAATAGAACGCGATTTAACGAGTAGGTAAGATAAAAAAAGAGTGTAAGAAACTCAAAAGACATACACACCAGCTGAGGAAACACTGCCACTACATGTAATAATTGTATAAGGATGAGATATATAAGATAAAGAACGCGATTAAAAGCGTTCTGTTAGGGGCGACTTTTTAGCTATTAATGATTATTAATTGTAGGATATATTGCTGCATACTATTCGCTAAAAACAAGCAAACATACAAACTATTAACTACCGAAGCGCTAATTATCCTCGAGTAACTTGCGAAAAATTTCAATTACCCAACAATCGTGTAATCCCTAGGATCTCTGTAGACCCCCCGTAAAATGTCGATATAAGGGGTAACATTTTTTTGTACATAGTTTAGGTGAATTATGCGAGACGAGAATCATAAATAAACACAAAGATAAATGCAGTGTTATCATTAATATTTGATTATTCTATTTTCCGAGGCGCAGCGAAAGCGCCAGAAAAGCTGAAATGACTCTTTATATGTTTGTTTTTGTTTCATGTACAATGCGACGAGCCTTCTATAAGAAACATTGCGTGCAAATATAAGTTTTTTTTCTATGCGACCCGGTATTGGACACTTTTACAACAAATTTTTGATAATTTCAAATTTTTTTTTTAATCAAAATACATGATTGTTCAACGATACAAAAATGCAATTTCCTATTGAATATTATTATTATTTAATAATAATTATTATTAAACTGATACACATAGAGGAGTATTATACTTTATATAATTATAATACTTAGCAATATAATTTTGCGAAAATTCGAAAAAAATGTTAAAAATGTCCAAAACCGATTGAAATATTCTCTTTGTTTTTGTATTTAAACTATTGTGAGCGAGAATCTTTTTTTATATCTAGAGATTTATATTGTAATAGATAAAAATCTTGAATTTTTTTCATTTGCGTATTTCGCTGTCGAAACGCATTGAAATATTCCCGAATGCTTACGTGAGTTTTTGTAACGGTGTAATTTTTTTGCATTCGCAGATCGATTTAGTTCTAATTTTTTCGTATAGCAAGCAATGTTCTGTATTTATATGTGTAAGTGTAAATATTTTTGTTTACATGCGGTAAACTTAGGAATTATAATTTACCCTCGCGATGGGAAGATAACATTGAGTTTCTTCTGCTTTTATACGTATTATAAGTGGACGTGGATAAACGATGTATACCATTTCGGAGTGAAATAGAAAATTGAGAACGAGCACAAAAAGAAGAAAAACGCGCCACTGCCAGTAATGCACTGCCTGCTTTTACGACATTTGCACTAATATTTTACAGATGTGCATCTGAGTTTATTTTCTCGTAGTAGCTTTAGTCAAAATCATTAGGTAGTTCTTTGTTTACAAAGGCTTTTCACTTCCGTATGGTCGTCCACTTTTCCTCGAATTATGTAAAGTAACTGTTTTCTTTTCTACATTCGTTTTATGTTTATATTATGTTAACGATTAGCAAACAAAAATTGAAGAAGTAGATCGATCAATTGGTTGGAGTTTGAATAGCTTAGTTATTTAAGCATCTTTTGTGGTTTAAAAACCGTAACAATCGAGAAAAATTGTGTTTTTAGATAAAAATTGATGACTGGTGCCATAACATATCTTTTGATTTCACATGGCACACGTGATACTTTACTTTTGTTGCAATGATTAAAAATTGAATTGTTCAGCTTAGAACAGTTAATGACATAGATCAATTTCTTGGTTGCAAATAAAAACTAAAGGTGATATTTTTGAGCGTTGAAACTTCCGATTGTATATGAATCATTCGAGTCTTTCGTTTAATGTATTTAGGTGGCGCTCCTGCGAAACAAACGTTCGCCTCTTTTTGACTCTGTTCTATTTTCTCATGAAGTTTTCTAATCGAAAAACAAGCAAAATTTTCTATGGGACCAATTTTTGGCATGGGTATGTAAAAATTATTAGAGGGCGAATTCTAAATGATAACGAGACGAACGTTTAGTTTTGCAATGACGCTTGATCTCGTGAAATAAGATATATAATAACGATGATGAATTATGTAATGTTAGTATGTAAAAGTACGACAAAAATTTCGAATGAAAGACCAGTTGATCGATCGAACATAGAAAAATTTTGAGTTTCTAGTTTTATACACACGATCAAAAATTTTTTAAAATGCGCGTAGACTGAACAAACACAATTTATTCTAAAATGATCAATGAAGGCTCTAGGTATCTATTATTATAATTTTGCGCACAGGAGACACGCACTTTTACGTATGTATGTTGTCAATTTTTCTTGGTCTCTACGTGTGCTCGTGCGAAAATGAGTTAATGTTTATATAATTATATGAAAAAATAATTGATTTAATATCGTCTTCTTTTGTGACCAAGCCCATGCTGTTCCCACCTTTAGAAACTTGTATAATCTTTAATAATAAAAACGAAAGTCAACAAATGAAGTATATTACATTGATTTTTAAGACATTTTCCAAGTTTTAGGATATATGTATATAATATTGTTTTTCTACGAGAGAGCGAGAGAGAAACCAATTTCTAGAAGAAAATTATAAAAACATCTCACTAACTACATGGGTAATTAGAAAATAAAGTCGATTATATCACACTTCAGTTAAGGTATAAACAAAGTGCACACGATAAGTCGAGGTGACTGAGCCATTTCTATAGTGGCATTTAACCTTTTATTTTCGATTTTCGATTCCGTAAGATTTTTTATATTTTGAAATGTAAAAATAGTGAAGTACTAGATAAAGAAGATAACAAAATTCGAAATTTCAACTATACTGTAAGTAATTTGTCGAAGCAAATAATGGAAATAACTTAAACTCACCCCGGCTCTTACTATAGTATACGTGAAAATTGTAAAAACATAGTTCTTGCTAAATTTAAAAAGTGGATTACAATTATTCGCTTTGTTAAAGGTAACGGTGGCGCCAATATTTCGCGTGTAAATTAAATGAAGCAGCTAAAGTTGAAACTGAGCTAATGGGAGTAAATACATTGCGCTGTATATCTATATATATGAAGGTTTAACTAGGCGAATAACCTTCGAAACATACTTCACTATACATTTGCATAAAGAGAAGCACGCGATAGTCGGGGTGATTTAGTAATTTGTACAGTGGAATTTAACCGTTCATCAAAGTTCGATTTTTTGTATTGATAATTTTAAATATGAATTTTTTATTTATTTTTAATATATGACATTTATGAAGTTTAACGTTTTTTTCTGCAGTTGTGCCAGAAAAGTTAGTAAGTAAGTTAGTACAGAGGCATTCGGAATCAACAGAAAACTTTCAAACCTACTGATCTTATTAATTTAAAAAAATATAAATCATCGATTCTAAGCAATAAAAAATCTTCAATGTTTAAATTTTTATCATCACAAAGCTTTCTTCTAGAGAAAGCGCAATTATAAAAATATAGTTTTGGAAATAAAGACTTTATATTCTAAATAAATTATGTATAGTGTGAAAAATGTAAATAAATATTGAGATATAGAGAGAAATTACTTTTATATTTTAAATTAGATTATTACAACAATGTGTTCTATTAATTGCAATAATATCGTTTTTTATATAGTAATTTTTTTGGTATCAATACCACCGAAAGCATTATTACATCAAAAAATTATTAGTGAGAAAAATCGTATTTATGAAAATGCAATAGTAAAATTTACAGTAAGCAAATTTTTTTAAATATATTTCTGAATATAATATAATCGCGTCTTCTTATATTATTAAATTTTTTCAGACCAAAATCATTGAAACTTGCTTCAAGAATACCTTTGATTTGGCTGTGTTTAGTGGTGATTTTTATAATTTTAAATTATGGTATGATGAATTTCCTTCTTTGTTACCATTGTACTATGTAGGATTATCAGAATCCAAAATTTTTAAATATCAACCTCTGCAAAATGTGCTTATGATGAATGAAAGCGCGGTATCAAAATTACGGTATCCATGCAAACTTTTTATAGTTTCGGCCAGTTCTAAGTTATACTTAAAAATGTTATTAGAGAGACTTGAAAAATCGGTGTTATGGAACTCAAGGGCAACATTTTTTCTCATAGATGAAGATTTAACAAGCCATTGCACTAACGCTTTCTCAATGTTAACAGAAAGTTGGAGATTTGATATTTTCAATGCTTTTTACGTATGTTCAAATAATACGCACAACCTACATCTATATACTTTAAATCCATTCTCAAAGCGCTCTCCGAAATCGTGGAAACTACTTGGCACCACTCTAAAACGCCACAAAGAACGAAATAATTTCCTAAGCATTTTCAAATATACTGAACTACTAGATGGTAAGAGCTTTTGTCCTAATACAAATTTCTGACCTATATATATAACCAAAAATAACTTACTAATTTTTAATTTATGCTGTTTTACTAGTCATCTATAGATCAACCTGTGCAAGCATCAATTTTGATAAAACTCGAATACTTGATAACTACACAGTCCAAATCTGTGTTAGCAAAACCGAGTTTTTTAAACCATTAAACGAATCGATAGACGTTACCTACCCTCAGTCGCTGGAGAATTTTGCCGGCCGAAGCGCAAAGGTTTTACAGCAAGTATGGAAAAAACTCCAAGCAAAAGCACTGGTTACGACTTCAAATGTTATCGGCTTCATCGATGACAATAACGTAGCTCATGGCGTGATTCTCGATGTGATAGAACAAAAGTATGATATAAATGGACAAGAACGTTATATAAGGTCATTTTGGCAATTAGAGTCATATCCTCACGATGCCTCAGGTATGTGTCTGATGACTCGCATTATAAAAAACAATAATCCGACTCGCATAAGATTGACGATGCTTATGAATTTCAACTTTGAAATATTTATGTCGGTCACATTTATGATTACTGCGTCAGTGTTAATGCTGATGCTTGTGTTAAAAATTGGTTTTATAGCTGGAACTCTAGAATTCATCCGAAGTGTAATTGGTACTTCTACTATCAACAGACTATACTCATCGTCGCTGAAATTAAGACTCGTATTTATCAACACTATTTTCTTAATTTTCTTTTTGTCTTTGTACTTCAACGTGCAACTTACATCAACATTCGCTATTAAAGATAATGATACAAATATTTACAACATACAAGATTTGATCAAATCAGGCTACAGCATTAGGGGACATGCTTCTTACAAGGAATTCCTGCAAAATGACATTTTGCGAGAACGTTTTAAGGGATTGGAAATTGAATATTGTTTAGAGCGCATGCTGAAATATGGTAACGTAGCTTGCGTTATCGACTGTTCCATGGGCATGGAATATGCAAGAAGACATACTTACAGTGTTCACATGACAGATACGATATACAGGACATACTTAACGTTCATTGTACGCAAAGAGTGGCCGCTACTTTCAAGATTTAACGAGATTCTTCAAATGTTATTGGAGGGTGGACTGATTGCTTACAACAACGTAAGGTTCATATCAAAAAAGTTGAAATATCTCACAAGTTATAACGTTCATTACAAAGAAGAAGCTCTCTCAATGAAAACATTAGAATATTCTTTATATGTCTACGCCTTTGGAGTTACCATAAGTTTGGTGGCGATCGTAAGCGAGTGTGTCGTAAGCAAATGTTTGTTCTATCTAACGCAAAATCAGAAGTGTTTTTATGTTTCTAAAAAGAATAAAAATCATAATATAAGCAATTCGAAGATTTTAAGAAATAAAGTAAACCATCCTTTGGCTACGAGATTGACAGCTAATAGAGTTGAAAATTTACGAATTTTACAGACACCTAAATTGTAATACACTCCAAAGCTTTGGAAATTTACGCACTACATTAAATATCAAGTTTGTTTTGCAAAAGTAAAATGGAAATCTGAAAAAAGGTATATAACGTATAGTTTACACTCCGTACTACAGTAAAATAATTTGTATATCAGGAATTATTCAGTTTGTTAAAGTAACTAATACTATAGATACGGAGCTAAATAATTTGCAGATAAAAGTTGCTCATAACTTGTTTCGAAGGCACGCTAGACAAGGTATTTTTTGCTAGAACATTTCGCAATTTACAAATTAACGTGTTCAATAATAATCAATATTATTTCTAATTGTTAACAGTGTATCGCAAGATTTCATATAATAAATAACGAGACTACAGAGACAAGCGCAGACAAATGAATGTAATGAATTAAAAGGTATATATGAAAAATGTCTTTCCAATAAACTGCGAGAAATGTGACCACTTGTCGTTTCCGCTTCCGACGACCCCCATCACACACAATATAGAGAGGAAGAGGGAAATGCAATACCTTAAAACAGAGTGAGACGAAAGATACGAGATGGGGCCGACGAAGAGGGAACCACGCAGAGTGAAGCGAGTCAGGGGGGGGGGGAAGAGCGAGAGGAGATAACAAATGAAACTGGATCCCCTGTGGCACTTTCTGACCAGTCTCGGGCATCCTGCAGGAAGTTCGAGAGAGTGGCAAGAGAATAGAGGGAGAATAACTCGATTAAGCTCAAAGTACACAATTAATGGAGAAAATAGTTTTCTTTTAAAAGAAGAGCAGTTTAGATATCGTAAGAAAAATTGAATACAAATATTTATAGATTTATTCGTGTTGCTGTAATTATTTTAAATGAAGCAGAAATTTTCGCAACGGCACAGCTGTTATCGAATCAATTTTACACGCGTCGCCGTCGCAAATTCTCGACGTTCTCCTTTCCATCCCAAAGGGCTCACTTTATTGCCTCGATAAAGAGCCGGCAGTCCCTCTCTGTTCTCAAAACAAAGAGATAAAGAAAAAAGAGCATCGATTCGTGACAGTGCACGAAACACACAAAAGATCTCTTCTGTTGCAGGACTTCCGAATGCCTCGCGTGTTCGTAGAGTTCGCAAAAACCTAATTGTTTACGACGACGGGCCGTTCTTATAAACTTGTGTGCGTGCGTCGCTCTTTTTTGCTCGATTCGAGGGCTTTCGACTTCTGATGCGCGTGTGTTTGGATTCGCATACTTCTATATAATACTAGTTAATTTATGAGCACGTGCCTGCTTTTGCGGCGGGAACCGATTGAAGCTTATTGCGCTTTTTGCGCGTACTCTCGAGTTTATGTGTTTATGGACACGTGTGCGTGTGTTAGTCTGAAAGATGAATTTTTAATCTAAAGTACACTATACATTGTGAGTTGCGCACAGACAAATGTTGGATTTCGTGTATCATTAGGATCTATTGTATATCTAGTTTGTAGCATAATTTGAATATTAAATTAATTTTAAAATACACATTGTTGTATCATATTTTTCAGTTTTTTTTTTATATAGAGTAAACCCCGACAAAATACAAAATGCTGCGGATTATGAATTCTTGCACAATGCAATGTCTCTATATTCGCCGTTGTTGGTATATTTTTTAAATATAACATTGCGTGCATATAGCGTGTACAACATATACAGGAAGAAAACGAGGTTCAATAGCAAAGGAAAATGTGAAATTTCGTATGCGAAATAAGGAGAAACGTTCCGTAATACGATTGTTGGTATATATGACATGGTAGGTTTCCCAGCACAAGCCACCTCTTCGTGCAGGTACGTACACACTTTTTCTCATGAAATATTAAACTCAATTGCAAGGAGGAGCGTGAAATACATCACGTGCGACTGCACAATTATCGCACTGGGTTATATGAAGAACTGTAATAATTTATTTAATTTTTAATTGTATCGTGCGCTACGTAACGAATCAGACAACTTGGGCGAGGCGCAAGTATATATAAGAAAAGGTGAAAATATCTTGTGTAAGCAAACAATACATTTTTAATATAAAAACGTTCTTAAAAACCGTTAATGGAAACTTTGAATTTTGGAACGTCAGCCATGCACATGACACTTCCCATATGTATTTCTTATTATGTGTATAGAGGTGTCATGGCTGACGTTCCAAAATTCAAAGTTTCCATTAACGGTCTCTCAATCGGGACTTTTATCAAATTCATCACTTTTTGGATTGTAATTTCAAAAGGTTTCCACGCACACACAGGTGAAAAATACAAGACAAAATCGCGATCCTCTCGTCTCGCCAAAATGCAAATGCATATGTGATGAAGCTGCTGCGCGAAAGGTTTTCCGCCGTTGGAACGAGCGGCTTCCGCACGGCGGCGCTAGCCGCAGCCGTTCTCTCGTCCGACTCTCGGCACAGCCAGTCGCGAGCGCGAGTTCGAAGCGTGAGGACGCATCGACCGTCCCCCCTCCGTACCTACAGCTCTGCTTATCTAAACGTATAGTAGTCAACCGGCTGCTCGTATATCGCTCTCACTGTATAAACACTCGGTTGTTTGTTTATCGTTCTCGCGTGTCCGTGATAAACAGCACTGATCGCGGCTTCTTTTTTCTTTTCGAGCTCTCGCGCCGGGTGTGACAGTGATTTTTTACTTGACGAACCTGCGAATACTTTGCCGCTAATATTATAGCTGCAGCTTGTAACGTCAGGTCAGGTTCTGTGAGAGAGAGAGAGAGGGAACGAGTGCGACAATATTTTTTTTTTTGTTTTTTGAGGTTATCTGAGTGCGCGGGCTTCGGAGACGAGGCGGTGACAGTGAGTCGGGGAATTGTTTATTATTGTCCTGGTGCAGCTGTGCTGTGTGCCGGTGTCCCGTCGTTCTCGAATAAGCAACTATAGCCAGCCAAGTGATCGACCGAAGCCGCTACGTTTGGATATGTTTCATAAGGTTAGTGATTTATGCTTGTGTAAAAAGTTACGTCGAGATCTGAGGAATCTCGGGAAATTCTTATGTATAGGCATCTCGCAGGCGAAAAATGAATGTCCTGCTGCGGCTTATCGTTGCCGATCAGAATGCAACGGTTATTAGCACGGTTAGTTACATTTGCAGGGCAAGAAGACCTGTCTTATATTTATCGGACTGGTTTGATAATTCATGAGGCTGCGTAAACATTAATTTGTCTCCAGCATTTTTCAGCTCGATTTATTTTCATCTCCGCCCATTAATAAGTAGAGTATATACCTACATACGAACCTCATACCGACTGAGACGTCGCCGTTTATTTTTACAAACTCGTGTAAGTAAACAAACGATCGATCGGAAATTCATTCGAAGCCACGAAAAGTTTCGGCGAAGCGTCGTCCCACGCGCATCAGCGACGACGACAGGCCATCGTCGCCGGTGAAAGTATGTTATACACTTACACACACACACACACATGTATAACATATAATAGCGTCTCTGAACTTGAACTTGAGACGTCGTCGATGTATATGTGTACTTACCTGCGCGCATACCTACAGGAGAGCGCGCGTTAGCCTCGGGACGCACAATGCGTACGAGGAAATCGCGAGCGATCTCCAGGAGCGGCCGCGAAGGACGCGCAGGGTTCTTCCGGGTTCGCTCGTTTGTTTGTTTTGCGCGCGCGCGCGCCGATTCGCGAAAAAGATTGGGAGTAGTATGCCTGATGACGACGGCGATCTTGATTGGGGGCCGGCTGATGATGCTTTCCTTTTGTTTTCGGTGCTGTTATATACCTATATATGTATGTGTATTATATGCCCGAGCGCGCACCTGATATGTGTTTGTACATATACGTAGGGAAAGGTGTAATGAAGGTAGTTTATGGACTTTTTGTCTGCGTGTGGGCGACGTTATTTATTAGTTCTTTGATGGAGGGGGGTTTGTTTACTTTTCTAATTCGTATGCTACATATTTATGATGATGACGAGTATGTCTTTTCGTCGTCTCGAAAATACTTTCAATTTCGATGACACTCGAGTTTCTGCTGTGATTCAATGCGCTGTCTCTTTTAAAACAAATGCGCGAATTTGCGTGTTCATTAACGTTATGCAACACGTCTTTGATAATACTCGACGCGAGGCGAATGTTTATGTTTTCGAGTAACGAAAATTACACACGAGTTACAAGTCGAATAAGATAATTAAGCACGCAATGCGTGATTTTTCGACTATACGATGACGATTTCGTTTGAATATTAAGATGCCTTGCTATTAGTCAGATAGAACGCGCCGCGTGTAAACCGGGTTTTTGCGTCGACTTATGCAATTTGTACCGCCCCAAGGCTGCTTCGCGAACGTATTATATACCTCTGCGTTCAATTAAAGTAATAAGTAAGTATCTCTCCTGCCTCCTATATAGTAACGTATTAGAATATACCTAATACTCTCTCGGCAAGACAAGCAAACGAAAAAGATCATTCGCAGAAGATTAAATGTAAATCTTCGGCCAATTAACGGAACAATCCTCTAAACACACATCATCATCATCGTGTAAGTAAGTATATCGAACACAGAAGTGCAGCGGCAAAACTCGGCTCTCACGAATAGACAAACAAACCAGAAGCCAACGAGACGTCTTCAATAACTCACAATCGACAAATACACATTCCAAGCTGCTGCTGCTGCTTCGCTGGAAGCGCGCAAAAATGCTATACCCCCCTCGCCATTCGTTTTCTCGTGCAGCTCGCGATTAGTCCCCTCGGCTCTCTCTCTGAGAAAACCTCGCAGCGGCGCGCCATGTGTACACGTACGTATTTATTTTGCATCAGGCGCCTCGCACTCACGCCGATTGCATAACGAGAAAGGCAGCAGTTGTGGTGGTGTCTGTATATATACATATAACGTGTGTGTGTGTGTGTGTGTATTTGTAAATATATATGTACACGTGTGTGACCTAGGGCAGTTAGCGGCGCGGTGCGACTCTCCGCAAGAAAGAGCCAGGCCATTAGCTCTCTCGCCTTGCATGAGGTCGATCGTCGTTATTATGCAAGAACAGCCGGCGAATTTACAGTGTCATTTTTGGTCGTCAAGGTTTCGATAATTTTTTTTTTCCATTTATACATCGTTTTACCACGCAAATTTCGAGATAATGAAGAAGTAAACTGGCAGTGGTAATGATCGCTCAACAAATCTCGAGCAAAACAGCGGAGACTGAGCTACAAACGAGGCTACAAATTAACAAGATTGATCGCGGATACACTGCTACAAATTTTTGCCACTATAGAGTCTCTTTCCGCTCTCTCGGCTCCTGACACACGACTTATACGACGACGACGACGACGAAGGAGATAGGATAAATAGAACGCGTTTTCCGCGCGAATCCTCGTGTTTCCCTCCGGGCACAGTCAGTGTGTGTATGTACACGAGTCAGAAGCGGTATAGACGTACGAGTGCGCGAGTAAAGAACCCGTTTTTCTGGAATATCTAAGTCGTCGTTGCTCTCTCTCTGCTGCTGCCGTCGGTTACGCAAAGTCATCAAAGAATCCTCGCGGTTGTCGATCGAAGGTGTTTTTTTTTTACTGATTTGGTATCCCTTTTTTTAACCTACATGAAACATGAAGTGATTTGTGAATCGATCGATATTCAGGAAAAATGTTTCCTATTTCTTATGTAATAGCTTTCTTGCATGAAAAGCTAAGGACATTTTCCAAACAATCAAAGCTCTGATGAAAAAGTCGTGCTATCGGATGCTGTACATACATTCATTACCGCAGCAGATAAAAACGTCATGTCTCACCGTTTCCGCCAGCAGTTTGCAGGCCATTGTCACAGTAACTCAGCACACATCAGAGCCGCTCTTTGTCTACAAATATATATCCTCCTCTCGCGCGAGCGCCAGAGAGATAACTCCGCTGACGTAACCCTAATTCAAATAAAACGCCTCTCTTCGGTGTAAATACTTTCCCTCGCGCCCTCTCACTCTCTCTCTCTCTCTCTCTTCTCTCTGCACCTATATATGTGCACACATCATCTCCTCCCATTATTTCGCTCTCTATCTCTCTTTCTCCTCCGCCTCTGTGAGCATATCTATTCGACAACGCGTTATCCGGCGCATAAGCGCTGCTGCTGCTGCTGCAACCGTTTTAATAGATGCATCCCCTTATCTCCAGCGGAGAATCAATATATGCGCCATACAAGAGTACACGTTGGAAGATAGTTTATGCGCTGCGCCATTCAGGAGCTGAATGTATCACTTCTTCCCGCAGCTGCCGATTACCATAATTTATTGCCCGGCGCGCGAGCGAGGCTCTGAAGCAGCATCAGCACAGAAGGAGAGCTTTTTTTCTCTCGCCGGCTGTGTTTTTTTTTCAGAAAAATCCTCGTCGTGGAATTATTTACCCGGTGAATTTTCAGTTTGGCTGTTTGACGAACGTGAGATACACTGCGCGTCAGAGTTTAACGTGTGAGTCGGCTGTTGTATTTGAAATATCGTAGATTACATCTCGCGGTTGTAATATTCGGAGATTTTCGCTGTTCGATTACGTAAGGTTATAATTTATTAATTTCAAGACTGTATTCGGAATTTAATCTTTCTTATCTGGAAATCGAAAGTGTGAGTACATCTCTCGCATTTCCGCAAAATGAAGCAGCTATCAGATCGGCTCTTTACAATTACCATCAAGCATAACGGCACCACGGGATTCCCGAATTCCTCATCTCCTCCTCCTTCGAATTCCAACCCCCTGTGAAAAAAAAATGAACTCCTCGACCTCTAAGGCTTGAAAGGTCCTTCTCCGGGGTCGTCGCGCGTACACTTGCGCGCATAAAGAAGAGACGTCAACAATGCGCATGGTCTCGACAGGTTGCCGCCGTCGTTGCCGCGTGTGTATATGTATACTCGTACTTGTATTATATACGTTTCTCAGCTCCCTCGACGCGCAGGAATGTTTTGCACGCCTCGCTTCTCTCCTACTGTCGCCGTCGCATTTTTGGCGTTCGCTGAGAGCTTCTTTTTTCGTCGTCGCGATTTCGAGGCTCTCGCGAGCGACACGTTGCTGCTGCTGCCGGTCAAGTTCACACGTGCCGTTGTCAAGTTCGCGCGCGAGAGTTGTAGGGGGACATTTATTTTCTCTTTTATGGATTTTTTATTTTTTTTGAGTAGGAGATTTATTTGTTGGTCTTTTATTGGATTGATGAGCGAAGTAAAAAGATTCGCTACGCTAACGGATGCAAGCATGCGGAATCAGTATTAGTCTCTGGTTAGTGACGATAGGTGGCGCATGGGCACTTTTCCACTTCCCTCATCAGAATTCTGCGTATAGAATGTATATATAGCGGTGTGCTTCCATGCCGAAACTGTCTTCTCGGGCCAGATACTTGGGCCGCTCATGCTATATAACTGTCATTATGGCAAGGCTTAGTTTTTGTCCACGCGTACTTCAGCTTGGAACCTGTTCTATAATTTTGAATATATATTTTCAGTCTTGTGACTGCCATATTGTTCAAAAATACAAGTGATATTATGATGCTTATATATATATATATTCTTGCCATATTTTAAAATGATTGACCACGTACATACATACTTTTAAAGATATGAATTTTTGAATATATAGTTTGAATAATAGTATGGCAAAAACACGACTGTAGACAATTAATAATTTTTCATACCAGATTATGTCATAAAACTCATACTATCGATGTAGCTTCAACACTCGTGTACGTCGTATATACATGCTGATGTTCTGATGTTTACAGAAAAGAAAGTTTCACACTAATTCGACGTATGGCGTGTGTTGTTATACGCAACGCGTGCGAGCTCGCGACAAGATAAAAGTCGACGATTCCCAAGTCGATCCGAGTTACATTGTTATCAGTTATCACGCATCGCAATGGAAACACAAACAAAAACGATTCTCACCATTACGTTACCAAGACTCGCCCACACCATTTACGGAATCGGTTCATTTACCTTTGGCCAGAATTGTCAAAGGATATGGAAAACAAATATTAGTTCTAGCTTCATATTGCGGTAACCCTTCAAACAGGCGTACGTGCACATTATCAATACTGTATAGTGCTGGAAAATAAAAAAGAAATTCGTTGAAGTCATGAAAAACTTTATCTCCCAACAATTCAAGTCAAAGCTCCAATTTGAACAACGACAATCGGAACGGAACACGAACGCGTCCACTTTTTATCACACACAACGTAAAATATTTCCTGACTCGAAATCTAAAAAAATACGGAGGTACCAGTGATACGCTTTAAATCACTCTCAAATTAACGACTTTCCTTATCGCTCGAGTACAAACAGTCGCTGTCCTTTATTATGCACTATAATTCACATGAAATTTTTTTACAGTTATGCAATCAAGGTACAACAAAAACACAACGCAATTAAATTTTATAATTTCCTGTACCTCGAAACCAAAAAAGTCGAGTAAAACAGTTAGTACCTCAATCCACGCAGTTGTAAAAGCCCGTGAAACGGAGGTCGCCTCCCTCACTATGCTACTAGTACTAAAAAAAAAGCTTAATCAAATTATGCACAGCGCCGACAAAGTAAAAAGCGCTCAACTACTCCGCTGCACTATACTCCATACTCTCCCCTCTCCGACGGCTCTCCTCGTTCCACAAAACAAAATAAACAATAAAAAGCTACAGTAGCGCGCTTGTAATTAGTGAAACAGCGCGTTTCTCGCGTCGTCCTCGCAACGCGCACACTTTCGACCCTCTGTTTCGCGACTGACTTTCACGACCCCTCGTTACATGCGCGCGCTCGTCTATTTGCCTTTCCGCTCTTTCTCCGCAGGATCGAGGCGCCTCTACATTTTTTTCCCCCAAGTCACCCCCATCAACGCACGCGAGGTGAGGAACAATGCCCTGGTGCGACTGTTACGCACGAGAGAGGCGTTGGATTTATCGTTGCCGCTGCTGCTTGTGACTCGATTTTTCATTTCCATGAAGCTTTATGAAAGCTTCAGCTGCGCGGGTTTACACTTTTTGTTTTTGGGTGTAGAACTGTGCGAGCGTTGATGGCTTTATGGGGGTTGAACGATCTTAGGCGCATTCGTGGTGTTGATGCGTTCTCTAAACATAGAGTCGAAATGAATTTAAATATAAACTCACTCGGTGTGCATCGAATTGTGTTCTTCAAACTTTTTTGATTAATAGGTATTGATCGGTACGTCGATTTTGAAAACAAATCGATATTTCGAGAAGAAATATTTGTTCAGACTAAAAAAAACACTTTTCATTATTACAGCCGTCTCCTCTCAACCGCGTATGCGCGTGTAATTCACATCAGTTTAATCAACAGCGCATTTTCCCACTGCTTGATGCACGATGCAAAATTAGCATATAATTAATAGCAGTTACCGATAGCCGACGAGTATAAGCGTTATCACTAGCACACATCCACGATATTACAAATTGCCCCAAAAAAAAGCAACTACCATTGTTAGCTCGCGCAATTATTCATTTGCCCGAGTATCGCATCTACACAATCAAATCTCGCGGTAAATTCTCGTTAATTAAACTTTTCCCATATACATGCACCACCGACAGCCAGCCATATAATACACTCTCTCTCTCTCAGGATCCTCTGCCAATAACCAATTTCATCGATCATCATTAATCCCAGCCTCAAAATTCTCCACCTCTCGTTCGTTACCGGCCCTTTGCGTTCTCTCTCTCATCCCCCTGCAGCGCGAATACTCTGCTGTTTATACGAATTTGTTCAACCCACTCCGCGTACGCGGTAATTAAATTTTCCCCGTAACCCTCCCACCCACGGCCTTCTCTCTTGTTTGTTCATTCACTTTGACTTGCTGCTGCTGCAGCGCCGACTCGCCGCGTCGAAATCAATAGGCAGCAGCGTCGCCGCGCGTTCCAGCCACCGCTCGCCGTCTATATATATGTATATATACCTGTATGTATGGGTGGAGCTATAGGTTTTGCTGCTGCCGTGAAGATCGAATGACGCGGGCCCGATGTAGCATACGAGAACCTGAACTCTGTGTAGCGTTTAGTTCTAAATTATTATTATCGCGCCTCGATGTGCAAACACGCAGGCTTGCTGCAGAAGGGTGTGCTTTTTACGGCTGGCTAGACTCGAAAGGGGTGTGTTTAGGCTCGAGTGACGGAGCTGTTTGAGGTTATGTCTGATGGGCTTGATGGATTTCTTTTGAGAGGAGCTGTATGTTCGAAAAGTCAATTTTAACTCCAAAGTAACTGATATTTCATTCCCTGTACGTTTCTAATAATCAACTAAAACGCCAGTCTAATATGCTAAATATTATACTACATACACTGAGAGCAGACTGGTTTCAGTCTCATTTATAATTAAACGTAAACAACTGATGTATACGCGTCCACACAAAGCATAACTTTCCGGCACACTGTGTTCCATTACATCCATCCAAATTTCACGTCGTGTTTTTGTAACGCGCGCATCGCCTCGAATAAATGTCACTGTTAGCTTCGCAGTCCAAATTTGACGCGGTTAAATATTCAACAAGCATTTGCAACCAGAGCTCCATACCTACATCCGCGAAAATTCAAATTCAAAACCGCATATTACATACATATCCGTCAACGTCAGCAGCATCTGCTGAATGTACACAGCACCGAAAACAAAATGACGGCGTCTTATGTATGTATACCGGGTAATAGAACAAAAGCCAAGCGTCGAAATATATACAACAACGAGGACTCGCCGGTTCGTGCAGCTACTGTTTGCGCAACATGCGAATATCTCGTTTCGCGAGTGTATATATACTGCCGGCAAGGTTGATCCTGAGAAGAGTCGTGTGCAGGTGCACCACAGGAGAGCCCCGGGCTATAAACATAAGAGCGGTTCGCGGATGTCGTCGACCGACTTGCTGAGCCGAATCTGTATCTCCTGTGTTTTGTCTTTTGTGCGCCGCGCGCGGCGGGACGAGGATTTCATTGCTACTGCTGCTGCTGTTCTCTTATTTGGCTGGGAGGTGAAATCGATATTCTGCGAGGAAAGGAAAATGAAGCCTGAGGGGGAGAGAAGAAAATTATGATAAAAAAATGTTTAATATCTTACGAAGTATTCGGCGGATTAAAATTTTTTATGAAACTGTCCTTCCCACAAGCTTGCAAAAATCCAAATTCCAAAAGATAAGGAATCAGCTTGCAGGATCAACTATCTGAAAGATTCTCACACGTATAAGTATCTCTCGTGATAGTCGTCAGCTGAAAAAAAGATTCACCGCGGATAAACTAAAACCCGAGGAGCAGCAGCGCGACGAACTTCCTTCCGCGTATGTGTATGTGTATATAAACTCACGCGTGCCTTTTTCATTTTAAACTTTGCCTTCTCCCCCTCGCAGCCTTTAAATTCCCGGCGAGCAGCAGCTTTACTGAAACAAAGTTTATTCCGTGCGGCTATGTGTTTCCTTTTGGAGATTCTTCTCGAGAGTTTTGTGTCTGGTTTTTGTTAGCAGCTTGTTACGCAAGATTCGCGCTGTTATTTTTTTTTGATGAATTTCAATCGTCCCTCTGATGCAAGAAGATCCTCGGAATTTCTCCCATCCGTGAGCTTTAACGCTAAGTCTGTACGAGTTATTTATAAATTTGTCTTCGCGGCGGCGACTGCAGGAGCCCTTAATCTTTTTATCCGTCGCGAGTCGATGATCAGCTCTTCCCGGCTTGGCGAGCTTTTTATACCCGGGAATCTCGGGATAATTTACGAGGCCGGTAAACTTTTTTATCCCCCCGCCTCTTGTTTATATATTTCGGAGGCGCTTGTCGTACTCGAAGAATTAGTAGAGGGACAAGGTGCGGCTAGAATTTTTCTTGGATAATACTTTGGGAGCTAATTGGAATTTATAGGCGAAGACACTTTGAATATTTGGCTATCGTACAAAGTTTGTTTATTATTTTTTTTTATTTTCACGCCAGAGAACAAAAGATCCTCTCGACCTTCTCGCAAACTCCATAACCAATTACGAGGAGGCAGAGAGAGAAAGAAGTCTGCAGTCGGCGAAATCGAACTTTTCGTCGATTCAGTTTACGACTTGCCACTCGCGGGAACGGTAGCCAGGCGATGTGAGGCAACTCTCCTGCGCTCCTCGATTCACCGACAGATATATACGAATGAACCCTCCAGCTTTTCTCTCTTTTCGATGCGGCCTCTGTGTCTATATACCCAGTCCGTTTTCTCCAGTTTCTCGTTTACTTTCGTATACGCCGTGTGATTTCTCAAATCGGGGCTCCACTTGTCCGCTGCTAAGTTTTCGAAGACCCCTGTAATTAAATAAGGTATACGTATAGTGAAGACGCGCGAAATTTTGCACCGTGAAAGAATTCTTCCATAAAAAACGACGTACAAAGAAATATCGAAAAGAATATAAAACTCCCTCGCAAGCCCATCTAATTTTCACTATCCCTATATCAGAGACGTCGGCTTCCTTCCCGTATTCAAAGAAGAACCCTCGCGCGCAAAACCAATTTCCAAACTCCAATTCCCATTCGGCTCGCATATATCGCCCCTCCGAAGAGTCGTGCGATATGTGATGTTTTCGCGCCTTTCTCGTCGTCGGAGCTCGAGGAGATCGATAGCCAAGGCCAACCGAGCAAGCTTTTATGTTATATATACTATACACTGACGGGTTCCCTTTTGCAGCTATAGCTGGATGGGGTGGCGCATTCCACACGCGTCTCGCGGTTCTTCACGCCCTTCACCCTCGCTTGCGTGTCACTGATGCTCGACCTGTAGCTATACTAATGCAGGTGACTGTTCCACTTTCGCTTGATTGCGAAGGCGATAACGTTAGTAGTGCTGGAATTTCTGTGATGACTTTTCGGAAGTGCGTAGAACTTGAGATTAAGTTTTAACGCAAGAATTTCATTCTATTCTACTCTTAAAGAACTTTTTCAATTTCCAAACCCTCGCGGCTTTCTTATCCTCCAATATAGTAGAAAGGAACAACAACATTGTCCTTCCTTCCAAAGGACAATTATCCTCTGGACTCGTGGGTGTGAAAGAAGAAGAAGAGAGTCGTTAGCACTGCCTCCCTCGAGCAGCTGCTGACGAGGGTTGCGACATCCTCTAGCAAGGACTTGTGTCCTACATGTGGCCAGCATGCGAGAGAACAACACAGGGACCAGTCGCACTGGCTAAATGTGATTTGAGGACGATGACAGGATCGTTAGTGTATTGTTTGCCTGAACTGTTTGAAAAAAAAAGTTTAGCCAGGGCTTAGGAAAAAAATCGTCCCAACGACTATTGTGCAGATTTCCATGAAGGACTGTTTTCACATTACCACAACGTCCGCGAATGAAATCATAGGAGCTATTGAAACCGCGATTGCCATCGGCGAAATTGTGATTACACGCCGGCGATTCCCACATGCAACAATAGCCGGCATTGAGTCCTCGCTTTTCGTATAGTTTGTCACACGATAAAGCACTCGACGATATCTCAAATCATGACGTATAATACAATATTAAAACTAACGCGACGCGGTATAGTGAAAAACAAATTTTAATTGACCTTGGCCTCGGTCACCGGAGGATCATAATTTTCGGCGAAAATTATTGCGCTCCACAATGAAGTAGTCGCGAGATATCTTACATTCCCAGCATATTATATACACAGTAGCAGCTGGAGCGCGACAAGGTCACCGCACTCTATACTATGTACCGCACCGTATTAGGCAACATCCGCGCTCGATGACAAATGTGGAAAACGAAGGTGCAACGCAATTCTTTTATACGTTTCTAAAATTAATTAAATTTCACGCGCATCATCCTCGTATATATACAGAGAATAATGATCAGCGATAAATTTCCATTCCAATCTCTAATTTTTCCCCTCAAAATAACATTACGGCACCCCTCGCGCAAATAAAGCAGCAAGAAATCGCGTGTATTATCCAGACAACAGGCGATCAAAGCTCCGCAATTTTCCGGAGCGATCTAGCAGAACTTTTTGGTTTACGACTCGTCTCCGCATCTATACACTCGCTTATAGACCCTGGCGCGTGCAGCTCGCTTGGATTATCATAAAAATCGGCGGCCGCGACTTTGATTTACCGCCGCGCAGCCTCGAGAGGAATCCAACGGTATATACACAGCGATGCTGCTGATGCTACTCAATTCTCTCTTCCGCGAAAATCCGCTGCGCGCTCGGCTCTTTCGGCGTTTTTCCCTCAATTTTCTCTCGACGCCGTTGTTTTCTTCTGCTTCTCATTCATTTATGCATAAGCCTGTTTACGTTATATGCCGAGAGAGAGATGATTGTTGTTGTTGTTGTTGGTGGTGGAGTTATAAGGTTTATGCGAGAGCCAAACTTTAGCTGTGTTCGAGAGGCTCTTGTTTTAATGAGGAGGTGATCTTTCGTACGGTAGTATATAGCACGGGATGGCTTTATTCAATTACGAGTTTTCTTTGAATAAGCGATAGGCTGAGCCTATATAGTACAACGTTGGTTATTATTTTCGGAGGTTCTTTAAAATTTTTCTGCTGAAAATAATCTGTGCATACATATCTTTTTCCGCGACTTTCACGCAAATTCACAGGCCTGTTTTGCAAACAGTTTTTGCAGCAACTTCAAACTTGCGTCGTGAAATTTAATTAAAACTGTAAAGCGTAGGCGCGAAGCTTTTAATACGAGGGTCGTCGTTCTCCTCTCTTGATATTTGTCGGGTACGAAATCGAAAGGGCCGTCGTTAAGATTTCCCAAAAGACCGTGTGTGTCCCCGTTCATTTTGCGCTCAACCGGGCATCGCCTGCTTCCATTTGCATGCGTTATGGCGCCAGTATAATATCCCTTCCCCTTTCTATCTCCTACTATATTTGCCGAGCCGTTGCTATCTATAACTCGATCTTGCATTCCCTTGTACTATCGAAATGCCAAATGGGCTCTTGACACTTGTGTTAATCTGGTTCGAAAATCGAGTTTAATTTTTAAGATATAATACATTCAATTTAATTTTGTAATTGTGCAATGGACACTTTTATTAATCGATTAAGTATACTTCAAGTATACAAATCGAGTGAATACGAAAAGACACGTACTCTCGGTATAATCATTATACCGTGCGGTAGCCAAAATCGCTTTTCCATGCTTTAGCGTGAACTCTGTGGCGCCTTCTGCCCGGGGAATTCATTCGAGACAGTGTATAGCACGCGCGCCGCAGCCAGCAAGCCTTAATTTAACGTCTGCGCGAAAACGAGCCGCAGGGGCTCTGAAATCCGACGAAAATACGAGAAACGAGCGTCGCGACACGCGGAAATCCGAGACTGCGGGGTGCCGAAGTTGGATTGTACGCACGACGTGTATAGGTATATTTGAAAAGGGCCGCCGCTACTCTCGTATTTACATGCACGTGAAATTAAAAGGTTTTTAGTCGGAGATTTGGTAAAGCCGGGGTGTATTAGCGGACGCTGATTAAATTATAAATTTCCTTTGAAATTTCCTGATTAAAAGTCCGAAATTCCGTGAATGATACAAGCTTCGAATTTCCGCTCATTAGGTTGCCTCTGAATTACTAATCGGCGGACACTCGAATGCGCTCTCTCGTGTCGTTGCTAAATAAAGCGGAAAGTTTTAATCTCCGCCTCGGTAAATATTATATTATATGACATTCGCGACGTGTTATTAAAATACCCGACGACAAGCTGTAACCACAAATTTGCCAGACCGACAACATTGTCCCCTTCTCGTCTGTTCGGTATATATGTAATAACACAGTAGCAGAGAGAGTGCGAAGAGGAAGCCCTAGTCTATGTTTAGACGTCTTGATTAAATTTATAGCTCCCAGAGCGACAGGTTACCGTGTATATTTTACACATCGGCTTTATTTCTTCCTCTGCTGATGTAGCTTGATGTCTGTATCTCTTGGAGCTATAGTACACAGCGCTCGAGGGCGAATAATGCGATTAATATATGCAAATTCGTCAATACCGATGCGCCGCGACAAGTTGCTTGCGCACCTATGATTTACACGACACGAAAGAGAGAGACAACCGCGGAGCAGCAGCGCGAGTCGACCGCTAGAAAATAAAAGCCAAAAGAGAGGAGAGTAGATGGACGCTGCGAATACATGAATATGAATGTTTAATTCATAAATGGTTCTATCAGCCGCGCGGCCTTGAACGCCGCGGCTGTGTATAGAAATTCAGTGGCTTTTAAAAATTCATCGACTATATATACTCTTTTTCCGAGCTAGTTTACGGCAGCCGACACCTTTTTTTTCGCCATTCGCGCGGAATGCTTACATCGCTCTCTGCGAGGATCTTTATACATAGGTATATTTTTTATTCGATATTCTCGTGAAATAATTCATGCATCGGTTCGCGAAGCTTTTTGTTTATCCGCGGCAGCGGTGCGGAGAGAGAAAAAAAATTGTTATTCCAAATGAGAGTGATTTATATCAATCGCCGATTCTACTCTTTTGACGCGGATACAGTCGCTCTGTTCTAATATATTGTCATTAGCATAATTCAAATACACAACACACGTACGTGTGCATGTAATGCTGCTGGAAGTAGATTACCGTGACATGGATAACAGTTAGCAAAGCGCGTATACTACATTATTCTCCATAAATATTTATAAAGATTCGCGTGCTGCAATTACAATCTACAAATCGGCAAACTACTATAATAATCACCAACGAAAAATCTTTCAATTTCAAGCCCTGTTTATACATACTCACGCATATTCCAGTATAGGTGCACCGTACCTTATCGATGATCGAATTTTTGCTTGTAACTAGGCGAAGGTCGTGCGTGCGCCGGTCGTTAGAGTATATATATATATAGTGTCGTCGAGCTGATAGACGGCCAACGAGCTCGATAAGTCGCTTGATGTATAGTAGAGTCAAGCTCGCGGCGAGCGAATTGCCTGCGACGCGAGAGGCTTGTCGAAGCGGATGGAACGCCGCTAATGCGGCTGGATAGCTCCTATACATATATAAATATATAGTGTCTGCAGTGCGGAACGCTTTTGACAAAGTGTTGTTTCTGCAAGTACTCGATACGAAGCGTTGCGAAATATTTTTAGAGCGCTTTCTATTGATGAAAATTCAAGGCAAAAAATGTCAATAAGCATCATGGAACAGTAAAAACGTGGGTACAAAACCTTTCCGTCATTCCAAAGGCGCTTGGGAGGAACATTAAAAAAAATCGTTCTCAAGCACACAAAACACAGAGAAGAAATTTCGCGCGCCGAGAATACGCGTTCGCAAGAAAGTTATGCCGGCGGTGTAGTAGTAGAAAAACGATAAAAAGGAAACGTATATAACGACTGTGATCGCGGAAGTTGACGACAAGAGTAGGAGGAAAGTGGCGGTAATTTCGCGCTTCCTGGTGTGTTCACCGCCGATTCAAGGCTGCTATACGCGCGCGCGTGTGTGTGTGTGTGTAGGCACGTTAAACGTCTGCGAGCTCGAGAGACACACACACGGGATTCGATAAGCCAACTGGGGTTCTAATCACCGAGCGAGTTAATTAACGGACACGCTCGCGGAGAAAAAGAGAGAGGATAGGACGTACGAATGCGATTTTAATAGTAATTTCGCATTATTCGCTTGCGCTATTATTGCACTGGTTACACCGAGGAATTCGCATTGATTATATCTAAACCCTCGAATTTATCGTGTGCATATAGAGGTACTACTAGCTGCTGCAAACGATAAAAAGATATTCGATAGGCAAATCGAGCGCATCCTACCGATATCATCCCCCTCTTCCGCGTGCTCGTGAATCCGAAAAACAAAGCAAGAGAGAAAGCGTAACAACAGGTGAAACGGTCGGCTCAGAATTCGTGGCCCGTACAGAAATAGAAACGTCGTGGGTATTATATAGAGAAAGAGAAGATCGCCGGAGAGCTAAACAAAAACTAAAAGCAGCTCTGGCTACCGAACGAGCAAATGGAGAAGAGGAGAGAAAGAGAGAAAGATAACGAGGGTATATACGCAGAGAAGCAAAGGGGGATTTCTCCTCGGCGAGAGAGCGCTGCATATGTAATATTTTCTTGGCGTTTTCTCGCGCCTCTTCTTTTGCTGTTGCAGCAGCTGGTCCCACGAGAAATGGGATATACATTGTGTGTTGCGCGTTCGAGTATGGGCGCGATTTGCATCGGCAAATGGACTGCTACTGCTTTTTGTGTTTCGTGCGAATTTCAAAAATATACCGGCTACATTTTTTTTCACGGTCGCACCGATAATCAGTAGTTCAGCTCGCAATCACTGCAGATATCCACATACACACGCAGGACAAGCAATGAAACCAAAGATACTTTCTACTACTTTCACTCTCTCGGTCTTATAATACACAAGTGCAACATGCAAAATCCGAAATATACCCCCCCGAAAGAAATACCTATGAATCATTCAACCACTATTTTCAGCAGATAGCACTGCTCATTATATATCCACTTTATACATATACTCGCCGATACAAAAATTTGCTTCCTCGAGCGTTATACCATTCGAAATCCACAGAGTGTATATCTATTCCAGCGCGGCATTAATAAACGCGTATACATATATACGCACGAAAAGAGAACCGGTCGCGCGAATTGCTATATACCTGGCATTCGATATACCTATACACGCGCAATTAAATAGCCAGATAATGTTCCGTCCTCTCGCGAATACTTTGTTTCGTCGCTGATGTTCGTTATCGTTATTGTTGTATTAAATATATCTATACGATTTCTTGCTGTCCTGGTACTAAGTTGTCCCCGGGTGGAGTTAATTTTAGCTTATATACCCGGATTGTCTCCGCATCGATGCCATTTCCTTTATGATGTTCTGCAGTAGCAACGTCGTTTTCGCAAGCTGTTCTGTTTACCCGAGCAAGCGAGGGGTTGACGACTCTCTGTGTATGTATATAGTGTGGGTATATATGGGAGAATCTGGAATCGCGCCTAATTGAATTAAAATTCCTGGCTTCGAGAATTGCAGCAGCGTTTGTCTGTGGATCCGATAGGAATCTTCCTTGGCGCCGTTGTAATGCCGATGAGCACTTGATTATTGACCACTTTGTCGCGGGATAATTGCTCGATAACTTTTCGAATTTATACTCTCGAGTCGTTCGCGGAAAACGTGTATATAATATATACTCTCTCTTGCCTGTATGGCGCATTGTAGTATTCGGAGTATATATTATATCCTATTTAAGTATAGTTTTTCTTATAAAAATGTTTTCGAAAAGTTGAGCGCACGTTTTAACGATCACAATTAACTGAAAAATTTCCCCCTCCGTATAACAACCGGAAATCTTATACAATCTTTACAGTCTCTCTCAAAGTTACAAACTCACGAGTGATCATAAAACTGTGCACTTATACACGAGCGCGAAAAATGACAGTCCGCGCGCGCGCAACCTGCAGCTGTAGAGAGAGAGTATAATTCCCCGCGAGAGCAAGAGTGCACACCTCGAAACGGCAGAGTTCGCACTTGGAGGTACTACTCGCTATTACGCCGTTCACTCTCTCGGAGAAGAGAAAGAGAGACACCCTCCCGAAAGCATAAGAAGCCGTAAAGGGAAAAATGCTGCGTGAACAATCTGCGGAGCTGCTGAAAAAAAAGAGTAGGCTGCAGGTTGCGAAGTTGCGCGAGAAGGTCGGACGAATCGCCGGTAGTAAAGTGTGGTGTGGCGCATTAAGGCGAGTGGCGTAGGAGAGGACGGTCCACTGAGGAAGGGTTCTTGCCCCCTCGCGGTGCACTCGGCAAGGCGGATGTGGCGGAAAGTTTGTATACCGAAGACAGAAGTTGAAATTTTGCCAAATGATGCAGAAGTAAATGTTTGTGTTCTTTAATTTTGAGCAGTTCAAAAATTTACATTAAAAACACGGACGCAGTTGATACAAGAGCGTAGTTTATTCCATAAACCATGTAAATTTCGTAAATTTAACTGAACATTGCGCGCTCGTAAAACATATCTCGCAAAGCTCTCTCGCTTTTGAAATTTCATAAAGCAGCCGACAAGGCGTGGATTACACCGTATATATATACGAGTAGCTGCTATACAGAGTGGAAGCTATAGGCGGTAGAGCGACAAGCCGGCGGACAATAACCCTGAATAAATCACGGGCAATGGTCATTCGGCGACTGCTACTACTAGTGTGTATAAGGCTTCTCTCTCTCGTCCAGTCGTCGTGCAATTCCCTTATTTACGTTACATCCACTGCGAAAGAGGAAAGCCGAGACGGTGTTGGGAACAAAATGGTAGACGGCGGCGGCGCGCGCGCGAAAGAGTAACGGCGACGCGTCGCGATGTAACTTTTTTATTTATGGTGTAGAAGTATAGCAGTGCGGTGTGTTCGCGACGCTTTTATTTTTATTTTTGAACAGATGAGGGTGCTGCTGCTTTCGAGGGTGGATTTTTTATTTACTGGCTTGCTGCGTATATATCGTACATCATCTGGCTTTATTGAATTATGATGTTTTTTTGGTAGAAATTTTGTTGTTGTTTTTGTTTGTTGAAATTCAATGGCAGCCTGATTTTATTCGCACAGACATAGAGGAGTAGTGGAGCATTAGAGAAGCAGCGGAACGAAGCACGTTTCCGCACCGGAGATGAAGTGGAGTAAGATTGAGTTGAATTATCGAAGCCTGCCAATTATCCAGCACGCGGACGTTTCGATAAGCTAATCAAGCGCAGGATTTTCTCGTTTCTCCCCGCGTATATATTCAAATGTGGAAACGTCTGCGCGTTCCTCTGTAACTCAATACACTGCGCGCGGTGTTCGTCTGTCAAATGCGAACGAAAAGTCTTTCGCAACAGATCCTTAAACCCAAATGATAATCAATCGCGAGAGGTATGAAAAATAATTGCCGCAAGAAAAAGGAAACGCACGGTGTCGGTGCGTATATAGTGTTCTTTACGAGGATAGCGGTAATAAAATACTCGGAATGCACGCGATTTAATTCGATTATGAAGAAAAACCTCAACGTAATTTCAAGCGCGTACGAGAGAGATTACTTAATCTTTCACGATGTGTGTGTGTGTGTATATATATACGAAGAACGAAATTCCAGCGGCGAGAAATTAAGATATAGCAGCAGAAATACACGTGAAATCGTTCGCTTGTATTATATATATACGAATGCCGGTGGTTGTACGCCGTTGGCGAAACAAAAAGTTACGGGACTGCTTTGCGAGTTTATATGAGGCTTTGCGGCGGCTAAGAAAAGCACACTATACGAGAGATCGACCGCCGCCGCCGCCGCGCGATTCGAACAAACGGGGATTTTGAATGCGGGATATACATAAAGAAACCAGGGCGAAATAAAAGATTGAGGGCGGTGGTTGAGGATAAAGAGGGATTTGCCGGAATGAGAATGGGTTATAGGACTCTCTCGCGGCTAAATTACCTGCGGCCGCTGCGCAAGAGAGTAGAATGTACTATCGAATAGGCAGTTTGTTTTTTTATTTCTGAAATATTTATGTTTAATTAGCGGCTACCGACTGACCGATAATTTTATCACGATGAAATGCTTGAAATTCTCTCGGATATTTCACTGATGGCAGTTTAAATTTAACTTCTGCGCAGTTTCGTGCTAGCTAAACTATGTGTGCAAACTAATCAATACTGTGTAACTATACTGTAGAGGTGTGGTAAAAACTAAAAGTGCCGAGCCAATATCCGACAAAGTTCGAACAAACCGAGAATAATGATCGACAACACATGATACACCCAGCATGATTTTCCCCAAAAAGTTTTCCGACATCGGAAAAATCACTCGAGTATATATCGAAAAATAAAATCCAACGCCTCTAAGACAGCAGTCGATGATCTTGATGGTTATAAGAAGGCGAGCGAACGAGGTGGAAAAAAAATGCGTAATAAAAAAATGCTCGCTGGCAGTGAAGGAGCATCGCGTGCGATCGCGTGCTACCGTTGCCGTCAGACTGCCGGGGATTATTCTAATTAAACGTAATACCAGAAGCCACGGGGCATTGATCGCCTTGCTATTACGCTGGCGTTATATATATGGGGGAATTTTTTTTTACCACTGTTCGCTCGCACTACTACGACTGAAGGGTTACTGCTCTGGTTACTTCTCTTGTAAAGTTCTTTTTTGTTGTAATGCTATCATTGCTTTTGTGTGTGTAATGCTTTGTACTGCAGAATTTTTATAGTTGAAATGATTATCACGTTACGTCGAAACTACGCACTTGACTTTATTGCGCTCTGTGTATATATATGATAGCAGACGCGGAAAGAAAAGTAATAAAATTTTCAGAACGACTCCGCACATATTTCCCAGTCACACAACTTCTTTTTTTTCCCGGTAAACCTATAGCGTACAGGAAGCCAAATCCTAAAGCTGAAACCGCAATAAAGCAGCCATCAACGAAAAATCGGCGTCAAGACTCATCTATAAAAAATCTCGAGAAGGAAGGGAAAAGCAGGAAGTCTAGTGTGCGCGAGAGACACGATCATCTGCTAGCAATGTCTAGCCTGCGGCTTCACCTGTACAGCTCATGTCCGTATACACAGCCCATCGCCTTCATCGATAATTGTTGAACTTTAGCGGGAGATAACGCGCGAGCGCGTTCCTCTCTTCGACTGCACACGTTCGTCCGATCTATCGACTGTTTCTGCTGCTCGTTCGCGCTTCGATGCATCCCGTCGATATATATATATACACGTGTGTAGCGGCGCGTTATGGCACAACCGGCTAGAAGTTGCTCTCACTGTTAGCGCTGCGAGGGAATTTCTGTGTGTGCAAAGGTCGGGGATTCAATATAGGAAGTATCGAGTGTTTTAGGTCGCTTTGTTTGAGGGGATGTGCGCGAAGCTGTTGGTTTTAATTGAATAACGCGGGTTGCTAGATCTCAAGGTTGAGATTTCACGATATTCAAGGGGGGTTATCCGAATATACGTTTTATATTTTGTATTTGTACTATGCGTTGTTTTCCCTAACGAATGTTTTTTTTTCTCTGTTCCAGGTACGGATGACTTCAATATCTTAGCAATCGCTATGTATAGTAAGAATACAACGAGTCTTGACTCTGTAAGTATTTGCTATCGACATATGATCAAAATTGAAATCCAATTGTCGCGAAAACATTTCATCAGCTCTCGTACAAGAGTATGCGTTAGCACAATCAAATGTTTCGCGCAGCCCCTCGTATCAGCAGCATTGGGTAAAGAAGCACTTTCACATATCCCCTTAATTGAAATTCCTTCGCCAGAAGCAGCAGCAGCAGCAGCCTTTCAAAGCAACACTTTACGTACTTTAAACGCTCGCTTTCGGCGCCTTATATAAAGGCAATTTACGAACGATTCGCTCGCGCTCTCGTATTCTCATTCATGCGCTGCTGCAGCCGTGCCAGCCTAGAAGGAAAAGCCGAATCCGAAATTACGTTCCTCCCCCCGTATTTTTCGCCCTGAATATTTATGATTCTGCCTCGCTTGCATGCGCGAGCAATAAAAGCAGCGGCAGCTCGTGTTTATACGCGGAGAGACAGAGGAAAAAGGGACTGCGTACACACAGAGAGGCTCTGCTGCTGCTGCTTCTGCTTTGCTTTCCCCCGACACTGGAATGCACTGGTATATACGCGTATGGCAGGTGAATCACGAGGCGGGAATCACGCGGTGTGTATAGATGCGGAGATGATGACGGAATCGATGAACAGGTGAGTTATCGGTTTCGAAGATCGGGGACGATGGAATCAAGCGCTTTGTTTGAACTTCCGTTGATTGATAAAATGAAGGGGACATTTTTTCTACGTAGAACTGTTTGAGTTGATCCTAGTGTCTAGTCATATACTTTATTAGTTTCTGTTATACTTTATTGAAGGAAAGCTCTGTTCTTCCACATTAATTGTGATGTTTCTCGTCTTATCCATCGTCCTGTGAATACACGTACTGCAACTAAATTTAGATTTCGATGTAGACCCTCTGCTAAAATCACGTTAGGCAACACGAATTTCAAAGCATATATGATCCACCTTCGAACTCCCCGTCCATCTCTCGCCCGGCTAATCACATTAAAACCAGTGTCAACTTATGGTGTCGAGTCTTTGTAAACCGATTAGTGCCGTCGTTCAGACGACGCTTTGCTCTGCGGCTGCGATGAAAGTGAATGCGCGCGTGCGAGTGAGCAAGTGATCAGCTCACTGCATTAGAATTAGAAAGTGTGCATAACACACACTTATTTTCACATATGGAAGACTGACAAGTCTCTCGTATACATTGGATACTCCATCTCCGCCTTACAATTTCTCGTCAATTTCGACACGCGCGCGCTTGTGTTTCCGTATTAGCGCCGCCGCGAAATTACCATAGCGTATACATATATATATGTCTGTGATAGACTAAGGCGTATTGACGGTATTCCGATGCTGCCGAGAGCCGCTTACGTTCATAACAGTTTCCAAGTTTAGTGCGAAGGATAAACCATCGGGATACGCGTGTGTCAATATCATACTTTGTAGGTTTAGCAAGATGCGTGTGTATATAGCGGTAAATGTGTTTCGCTGCATCAGTCGAGATAAAACGCGACTCGTGTTTCTAGCAAATTTATGTCACGGAAATCGATGACGTACGATAGAGATGGCTCGTATATGGCTATAAACTTGTGAAGCTTTTCTTAAACGCCGAGATCACGTGATCATCAACAGCTACTATATAAAAGATTCGGCGGCAGCCCCTCTACCAATTTAAAACAGCCGTAGGTAGAACCTCTGCTAAAACAAACAACAGCGAACGAGTTAAATAGCCAGACAAAAATCTTGGCTGTAGCTCCAACGACGACGACGACGACGACGAGTGACGAACAGCAGAAGTTGCGGCTCGTCAAAGTCTCTTCTTCAGCCGCAACTTCCGCAGCAGAGGATCAATGACGCTCACGACGACGGCTGTATAAGCGGCATTTTCCATCGGCATGCGGTTCGAGAATCTTCGCTTAGGAAGAGGAAGCCGCGGAGATGATGAAAAATAGAGATGAAGCGGTTCGTGCTACACAGAGGAAAGAAGGGAATTGAAAGCTCGTGAGTGCGGCTATTGGTTTTCCGATGTCTCGGGGGGAAATGGCGAATCTTTTTCTTCCTTTCGATTTTTCGACTGATGGAACTGAATTGTCGTAACGAAGTAACTGATTTCCTTTGCGGTTTTCGTTGTTTTTCTTTCTTTTGCTGCTGATACTTTTCGCGACGATACACAATTTGCAGTTTATTTTTTAACACACAGCGAATATACTTATAATGCACACACGGGAGAATCTTAAAAGAGAAGGCAGTATATAGAAAACCAGTTTTCATAATCTAATACAGTTCTATATCTGGTGAATGTCGCGCTAACACGAACTAGACCAGCAGTTGTCTTTTTTAGATACTTTCGAACATGGCCTTTTTGTTTGTTGCTGCGAAACGCGTTCCTTTTTTTTTGAATATATACACACGCGGTGAATTGATAGCGACTAGTTTGTAAAGCTGGATTAGCCTGCGTGTGTGCGCAGAACCACAACTATTCGAACAAGAAGAGTTCCGTGATATCATTCCTTAATAGGATGAAATGAATTAATTTGGAGAGATGATAATATACAATATTTAACAAAATTATTAAGCATTGTGTATTACTAGATAAATACGCATTTGCCAAAGTAAATTGGTTTGTCTCTATTTTACTCTATTCCCTTATACACTTAGAGCAATAATAATAATCGCTGCTATAATTTCTGCAAACAGGCTTTCAAGCGCCAACGAGCTAACTAGAATACTTCGCAGTTGGAACATTACGATCTCTCGCCGCCTAAAAATAATTATCAACTAGCGCAATAAACTCAACGTTTCACTACTACCTACACCCTAAATCAATTCTCCCATCGACACTCCATTACAGCGAATTTTCGATTACGAGTATATATCTATTACAAGCTACAATACAGAACTATGCATAATCGCATCCGGATAAAATTCGCTTTCAGTATATATAATATAGTGAGTAAAACGCAATAACACACAGCAGAGCAGAGAGCTGGATTAAGTTTGCACGGCACGTATATATATACGCGCGGAAAGAGAGATGTAGGCTCTCGCACACGGCACAATAATTTTCATGGATTATTGCGACGAAGAGGACGCAGGCGCAGAGCTGGCTCTCAGCTTCCGCGCAACTCGGGGGCCGCATTATAGATTCGCTTTAAGCAGCAGCCAAGCAACTGCTCTGCTCCTGCTGCTATACTATACTCACCGGAAGTCATAATAATCCCGGCATCCTACCCTATAACGCTCCCGTTTCTACGTGTGCGTGTGTGTGTATGGATATACGCGTGTAATTACACTTTCGTCTTCGGTCGTTCGCTCTCCCTCTTTTCTCTCTCTCTCTCTCTCTCTCTTAACTCGTCTCTTTCTACTCTGGCGCTGTAAATTAATTTTCGTACTTAGTAATGTTGGTTATTACGAGGCGCTGCCGCTCTTACGCGACGACGATATTATTATTATCATCGTCCTTTTGTTTCGACGACGAGGCTGTGATCTCTGCGAACGAGTTTGCCGAGATTGGAGTTTTTGTTTCTCCGATAATTCGATGGGACACCGAGGGGGATTTTGTTTACGATGGCCGGTTTGCGAGAGCTGCTGATTCTTTTTCGGACCAGTTTTCACTTTATCTATGCACGCCGTGGGATTATAATATGCGCTCTTGTCGATATAGTGTAATTCGAACGGATGTGGCAATTAAAATGTCAGCTGCGGCCCCGGAGATTTTCATTTTCTAATTACGACTTATTCAGTATATAACGAAAGTTTCAGCGGAGAAATGATAAATAAATCCGAGCTGTTTTCCGTTAGTATTTCGATACCAAACGCAATTTACCGAAAACCAATTTTCAAAGAAATCTCGAACAGCGCACTGCATCACCGCCGCGGAAAATTCATGATTTATACAAACTGCGCAAACCGAATAAGCCAGCCTCGGAGAAAAGCACTTCCACGCACGATCAAAGGCTGCGCAGCAAAAGGAAAAATCGAAAAAGTCATGGAATCGAAGTAGCTAGTCTGCAACTGCGGATTCTCCTCTCGTTTCCGTTTTTCCCCGAGGACCTCCACGAACGAAAATCCCCCACAGCAGCGTCTGTCGCGCAGAGAAAATACAGAGTAAAACGCGCTTATATACATATATAGTGGCGCTCGTTGGTTGGCTTGATGAAGACGAGCCTGACGACTTCCGATTGCTGGAAATTACACGAGCACACGCGCGCGGTCCGGCCTCCGTAGTTTACTCATAAACGGACTGCTAACTGCTCGGGCTTCTATATACTCGTAACGTGCCTCTATACTACTTCTTCTTCTTCTTCTTCTTCTTCTTCTTCTTTTCGTTCGCTGCTCGTCCTGTTTGACTTGTGTTTCCTCCTCCTGATGCTGCTGCTGCTGTTGGCTGCTTTTGTGTCTTCGGGCGCCGCGGCTGCATTTGTCTAATTAAAGCTTAAATTATGCCTTTAATTAGCGTCAGGAGAGTTTGTTATTCTCCAGTGAGCAGAGGAGGTGGAGAAAGAGAGGCTTTGTACGGGGAATAGACGGCCTTTGCGGATTTACTCGGGTATTTTGATATGGAAATTTTTTTTATTTTTTGTCGGTGGGAGGCTAAATGTGTTTGATGCATCGTGAGAGTTGTGGCTTGAAAGTTTTAATTATGTTTTGAAAATTTTAATTGCTTCTAACTCCGGAACTTTGCTATACAGCACATGAAACAAATTTTTATTCATCTTATCACTTAGCTGATGGACTATCCTCGACAAACAGGAAAAGCTTTAGCCTTGATGACTAATGCAGACAAGGTGAAAACAAGTCCGAGTACAAGTGCCGTGGAATCATGAATGAAGAGCGACATCTAAAACACCGGGACTGTATATATACGCCGTTTTACTCGCATTCAAGACGATGAGCTTTCTTTCCGTCTCGTGCGAGCGTATCTATAAATAATACTAACAGAGAGAAGCTTTGCTCCCACAAGAAAACGCAGATGTATCCTCGCACACATCCACATGCTTCTACAATGGATTCCCGCCTTTTTCGTCGGCGCGTACGTCGCTCGCTCGGGCTTATTTGTTTTTCCATTTCCTCCGAGTCATTTTGCGCCGTGCTGCGGTAAATAAACAGGCCGAGTTGACTAGTTCATTCGATCTGCTGCTGCAGTCGGAGGGAAATATACAAGCGATCAGTTTTTTGTGGTAAATGTTTTGGCTTTAAAAATTAAAATATTCAATGTTCATATTGAAAATAGGACTTCAATTAACATAAGAAAATGAATTTATATTTTAGTTATTACTATAGCTCACTTAAAACGAAATTTCTTGAACAGTAATTAACATACATTTATTTTCCAAATAATTCACATCACAGTCTCGCTCAACATCAAAGTTCCAAAAAAAAAAAAAATCCAAATGGTCTAAAAAGGCTAATTGAAAAGTATAAGAAACGTCGAGGAACCCGCAGCAATTGTGGCGCGTCTCGCGTCATTTAACCCATTAGAACGTCGATACGACGTGCTGTGCGCGCGCTTAAGGAAGGGTCCGGAAGATTTCTTCGTTGTCGACGCAACACCCGTCCACAGCTCGTATACGCTCGACCCTTCAATTACGCATTGAGCGTCGAATGAGAGATGGCGGTACGGAAGCTTTTTTTCGACCTGCTCCGACTTCTTTCTTCTCCGCGTGCGCCTAATATACTTCTTTTAATCTGTGTCAGCTTCTTTCATATATGAAAATAAATATGCAGGCGACACGCGTCATAAAATTATATGCGACATTTTAAAGGTCGCGTATCAGTACTTTCTATCTGAGGAACTGGTGTGTTATTTATCAAAGATTATACACGAGAGACGCGGGAGCAAAAAGTTTGATAAATTCTTTCATCGGCGACTTTTATTTGTAGATATAATTACACTTATACTCGCTATACCGATCAAATAAATTATTGACTTTCAAGCGAGCACCTCTACCGCAAGTTTTCCTAGGCCTAGAAAAAAAAATTGCAGTACATACGCTGCGCACACGACGTTTTCTAGGCGAACCTATACGTATACATATACACGCAGTTGACATCGCACGCAGGCGAATTCATTGGGCGTAAGTGTGCCGTGGGACCGGATTTTTGCGCGAGCGAGCACGCACGACCGATATTTTGCTTTCGGTTTTGATATCGCTTGCTACCGGATTGCAAAAGTGCATTAAAGCCGCGATTGCACATTGTCTTCTTTTTGTCATGTGTGCACGCGTCTACACGCGAACTTGTATTTTGGCTGCCGTAGAACCGGTATATAATACTCGCACACGTTTCGCGCGATCTTTTTATTATATATCTTTTCGCCGAGAGCGAACGCGCAGTAAAGAGTAGATGATAAATATTGAGGGAATCTCGTCGCGTTGAAATCTTGTAGTTTGAGACGTCGTAAATTATTAGTAATAGGTATAATTAATATGTGTGTCGACAGGCATTTTAGCGAGATCGAGTTTTTTCCCTCTCTTTTTCAGCAATATAACTCGATTCTATGATGATCGGACCTTTTACGCGCGAGGAGAATTGGATTTTTCAAAGAAAAGCTCTTCGACGTTTTCTCATCTCTTGCGGTCTTGGATGCGCTCTCGGCCCTAACGAACGCGAGAATTTCGCATCTTCCGCGTCTCGGCGTATTATTTAACGATGCTGGAAACTTCTTGGTCGTCGGGCCAAGTCGGCGACGAGTCAATTTCCCCCGAGCTCTCTTGGCCGAGAGCCGAGTGAGAAAAACTCGCTCATGCGGAATCGCGACTTGAAGAGCGTCGCAGACTATATCTAATAGACACTGTGTAGGTGGATGACGGAAAAAATGAACGCTGAGAAGAACAATTGAAATCTAATTTAGTTCATTATTGTTTCACTGATTTCGCGGGATTTGCATAATGTCGGATGTTCATTAAGGATATTCACTGTAAATTGCAATTTTACGAATTTTAAGGCTTGCCTCAAATATTATTATTGGCTCATTAATGACCCGACGTCGGAATGATAAAGCAACGTCGACTGGACTGATAGTATATATTAACCGATACTTATTGTTTTCGTCAAAGTCTACTCAGCGTTTCATCTTCATCGATTAATATTAAAACTAATAAACATTAGCGACATGCTTCCTCGCTAAAAAAATATCGATATTATAGTCCACATGCACGAAAAATTCCCACGGAAAATCAATACCCGTCTCCGCATATATATCAATAAACCTCGAGTATATACGCTCTCTCTCTCTCTCCGTTTCTCATCTTCGAAACAGCAGCGGCTGCGGGTTAATGGAAAAGCCCTTGCACCGCGTTGAAAAATTCAATTACGTAAAGTTGCGCGGCAAAGCAAACGCGAACGGACCTTGAATATCGAGCGTCGTCTCCGCGCGCGTATAGCTCCGCAATGAGAGCCAAACCAGCACGTGCAGACGCACACGACAACGCGCGAGTGTCTTCGACCTCCTCGTGTACACGCGCGTTGTGGGTAATAGCGCAGTACCTTATATACCTCTCTCTTTTTCTCTCTACCAGTGCATTCCGGAGCCCTTCCGTTTGAATTACCGACAGGTTACATAATTAATGCACAGTTACACACAGCGCCCGAGTCACTGCTCTCTCGTGGGAGACACGAAGAGAGAGAGAGAGAGACGGAAATCGCGAGGATGAGATGGAGAGAAAGAGCGAGAGAGAGAGGCCACTTAGTCAGTTCGAAGAGACGTTGCACTGCTACTCTTCCCCCCCGGGCTAGGGATGCTGCATACCTATGACTATACGCGAGTATGTGGTCAACGGCGCGCTGTGTGTTTGTGTTTTTCTTTTTCGCGCTCATAGACTCGTCGGCGCAAAATGATTTTCTGAACAGCCACCTCTTTGAGTTTAATCGCGTTTTAAGTGACTGTAACGGTGCAGCAGCGACGATTGTTCTCATTCGCGGCTCCTTATTTTCATTGCGCACGCGCGCGAGAGGTTTGCTTTGCGCGGAATTAAGTATAAGAATTGCGCTCACGTTAATATACGGCGGTCGTAAACTTAGCTAAATATTTTAAACGCTGCAGCGGTGCTGATTCATCTTTATTGACTCATTTAGTTGTGTTATGTATACATTTGTTTCAAAAAACCTGCTGTATCTCGCGCGATTACGAAACGTATAGCTATATATCTGATATTTGTACATCGTTAGAGTAATTATCACCTGAAATTACAGCTATCGAATCCAGCCCATTAAGAAACTAAACTAAATTCAATCAGAGTGTCTTTCCGAACAGGATTTCAGCGAGCAAACCGCACGACAACAGCAGCAGCAGCCTGCCTTATAAAGCCACTGCGAGATTCTTCGCGGATGGATTATATTGGCAACTATTACGCCGCGTTCCACGATCCATTGAGTCCCACTGTTATTACGACTCTCGGCTACTTTGGCCCCAGGAATTTCCCGTTAATAAAACTTGCGGACGCTGAATTCGGAGGGATCGACTCTGAACACTAGAATTACACCGGGTCGCGCCGGTGGTTTAGTATCCAGACCGTTACTTTTGCAAAACGATACCTCGCGCTGATGCAGCTGAGTAGTCGTAAATGGGTCGCCTCGAGAGCCATGAATCTAATATACTCTCCGTTGTGCATACACTCAAATAAAAGCTGTATACGCGTTATATTCGACGTTTGTTTTTCCTCTCTATGACTTTAGCATATTTGGCGAGAGAGAGAGATAATGCTTGATTCGGGAGTGGAATATGGGTAAAAAAGAATTCCGTAATGATTGTTATGAAATATTGTTAACGATCGGGTTCTCGCATGGATTTACGAGCGGTTAAACTATAACCTAAAGTCTCATTAAAATCGCAAATGTATACGCGCGGCTTCCCGAGGAATTTGGAGTTGAGAATTTGAATAGCGGTACTACTCTCCACAGTGTACTTCAACTAAATAAACTTTTCGATTAACTCCTCGTACAAACCTTTCCATCCCGTGTTTCATGCAATGTTCGTATTATATAGCAGAGATAAATGGATCATCCAATATCTCGTGTTCTTCAAAAACCTTTGCCTCGAGAGGTATATTTTGCGAAAAGAATGAAGACGGAGCTTTTGATAATGAAAATAGCTCTCTCTTGTGCTTCCGAGACAGACAGACAGACAGACGGACACACTCGACTCGCGAGTATACATATATACCACAAGAAAATACTCTCTTAAAGTAATTCATCACCAGCAAGAAGGCAATTCCATTTTCCTTCAGGTTTATATACGAGGTTTGTACTCGAGTTACCGAATAGTATGTATACACTGCGAGTAAAAGATATGGAAAAGCCGTCAGTTAAAATTCCGAAAGCCAGTATACCTTATCACTCGAGAGAAAAGCCGTATTTTTCTCCTCAAAGACCACAAGTCACTTAGCAAATTCGAGAAATCGTCCGGAACTTTTCAACCCCCGGCGAACCCAATTATCGGCGTCGAAGCAGAACCGCAAGAGCCCGATAAGAAGTAGCTAAAGAAACGAATCCGCGGATTGGCTCCTCATTCCCTTCTGATTCCGGTGTGTCCTCCGGGACAACGACGACTGCTCGCGGGACAAAAGGGTCGACGGGATCCCCTTCGCACGCGCGTGTATATATACGTGAGAGCGACTGAGAGGGGAAAACGTGCGCCGCGTTTCCTTGCGGTACCTCTTCTCTCTGCACTGCAGGTCTAGAGGAATTACCGTTATCGCACTCGCTGATGCTCGCTTTGCTACGTGCGCGAGCGGTGGCTCTCAGCTAGGACCGTCCTCTCTTCGTTTTGCTCTCTCGGCTATGCTTCGTCCTTTCTCTTCTCTCTGCTGCTGCTGCGGATGTTGCTGCTGCTTCTTCTTCTTCTTCTGCTTTGGGATCTAGTCGCGAATGCGGAGAGTATACGCACGTGAGCGCTCAAATTGACTGAAATCTTCTTCTCTGTCTGCAGTATGTTATGCGATGTCGCTGCTGGTGGTAGTGCTGGTGATTTGCGAGTGTTGTTTTTCTCGAGCTGCTTCGGGGGCTTTTCGACGTGCACGATTTCATTTGTTGCAAGACTGAAACTCACTGCATCACGTTTTGAGATTTTACATTTCAGTTATGCTGGCATCTGTGTATAATTTAAAACTCATTTTTGAAAAATTCAATAAAATTTCCCATCGTTTACTCCAAGGGCTAAACCGACACCTATGACCATCACTTGCTAAGTGCACATGGAGGGCACAATATATTTTCATTCCTCTGGAGAGTCAGTCTCGTATGCACATCAGCACTTATGCACACCATAGAGGGCCGCTACGGGGCTTTTACGCACGAGCTACATTTAATTAATGCTAGCGCTAATATCGAGAGAGCTCCGCAGAGTTTCGGCTCTTTTATTTCCTCTTTCTGTGTCGCACGCACGAATAAAAGAGAGGTAAGGGTTGACGCCGGGAGCTGGTAGCCAATGACCTTTTTCAATTAAATTTTCATCAGTGTAATGGACTTTGCGAACAGCTTTCTCCTCTTTTCTGGTTAGTCGGCTCGCTAATCACACTCAGTGCACTATTTTGTCGCTTCTGTAATTAATAGGCAATCGATATAACTCAGTAAATCGAGGCATTTACTAGTGCAAAGTATTTCCCAGTGGTATACTAGAAGACTCCTCACTATATTGCATCGTGAACAAATATATAGTGTCGAGGCTGTTTGTTCTCGCGCGAAGCATCGCAGTTAAAGCATATATAGACGCGTTCTCAGCTTGTTAAATGAATTCTCAATAGCGCTTTTCCCCCAACGGCTCCATTAAACTTTTTAGCGCAGTACGAATTGCGCTCATTGAGCATTCCGGGCGGCAAACAAAAAGGAGGAAAAACGAGTAGAGCCAGTAGTCGAGAAAAGTTTTGGCGCCTCGTATTTTAACCCCCTCTCGTTGTGATTTACGGATTAGAAGAGGAACTGCGATTTTTAGTCGTCGAATTTTGTTTTACATTCACGCTTTACACTTAATTACGAATCACTTTCGTTAATGTAAAATAATAATTTTCTATATAATCTAGAAAGTGGAAACCCGAGAAGCACACTTGAAAATCATAGATAAAACGAGTTTCATTCGTGTAAAATAGCCGTAAACTTCTGCGCTGGTTAATATATATCGAGAGCTGCGGAATAAAAGCGCGCGATTAACAAATTAATCGCGCTCGTTACTCCTATTAATTAAAGCGCGTATAATAATCTAACTCACTCTCTCAAAAAATACCCGTCTTCCTCCACTCGGAGAGTCACGTATATATAATCCTTAATTAAAACGTATATAGGATTAAAAGCGAGCGCTGATGCACGAGAGACACTGCGAAGTAAAGAACTCGAACCGCTTAATCGACGCTACCGCGACTGGACTGCGTGGGCGGATTACGGGGGGATTTCGGACGAGCGCGTGCTGCTGCCGCGTGGAGTCGTCGACGCGAAAGTAAAAGTATAAAACCACGCCGCCGCCGCCGCCGCCGCCGTTGCCGACAAATTATCGTGTCCCGCGAGCGCGAAACCGGCTTTTTCGCTCGCGCTTCTCTCCTCTCGTCGTTCTTTTATTCTCTGTTTTTATTTGCATCCTGTCCGACGACGCATAATGTGCGCTGAAGAGTCATTAATAAACTCGGCTTTGGAAAATATTTAATTTTTCTTCATGCATGTGTTTGTTGTCTCGGGAGAGGCTATTTATACAAATTAGCACACCGAGAGAGCTTCGCGAATGAGGTGATTTATCGACGCTGCGCGTCGTTAGCTACGAATGTTTATTGTAAAATGTATAAGTTGTCCGGCACTCCAACCTTCGAAGTAACAAAGACGAAATGCTGTATTTGTTTGCCGTGAATAAACGAACGTCTCTCTGGTATGATACTTATTTCCTGTGTATGGTTTACGTTATAACGATACTCAACTAAAAACCGTCAACACGTGAGTCAGTCATCGCTGCGTGAAGAAAAAAAAATAAATTTCGTCGGAGGGTACGTGAGATATCGGATCGTAAATATAATCAAAATTGACGGTTCGAGGACCACCGCCAACTTTTTGGATGTATTCACGAGAGCGCGTAATTGAAAGTGACGCCGGAGCCGTAAAACTTAAACGCTGCTCTCCTTATCTTATTTTTAACGTTGAATTTTCGATGCTTATCCTGGATTTACAACGTTCTCGCTCTTTTTTAATTAAGCGCGCATTCAGCCGCGCTGTGCTCACTCGTTCTGATATGCAGTCTGGCCGTGAATCTCTCTTCGAGCGTAATTACGCGAGTGGCTGCGTTGCCATTGGCAAGGTCAACCGTGCGCCGAAATGTATGTGCTTGTGGCTTTTTTTTTCCTGTTCCGCGTCTTTTATTTTGTGTATATAAACTCGTGATTTATCCTGACAATTATTTTCTATTACTCGAGGCTTGCAAACTCGCTTATCTAAACTCGAAATCGAGCAAAATATTCATCTCGTTGTATCATAAGGTAGCAGCGAAGTAAACTTTCCGTCTGCGCATTTTAAGAGTAATTAGTAACTGAATTCCTCGACTCCGAAGTTTAAATAACAACGCTATAATCCACTTGCGAGTTAAAATGTACTACCGAAAATTCGAAACCCTTCCAACTCGAAACTCGTTTTTCTCGGGCTGCAAGGGCCAAACTCAATTTTCGCCCTTTCGTAAAGCTCGTTTCTCTCCGGCGGACTCTTCCTTCTAAAGCTTGAGCTTCTCAAAGACCGTGTATAGGAACAGCGACGACTCCCGCGCTGCAATCGATCCGGAAAGGGCCTTTGCCGTCGACGGTAAAGCAATTGCATTTGGCGCTTTTGGCGAAGCTATATATGTAGTTATATACTCGTGTTCCTGTCTGTCCGGAGTGACGACATGCCGTAAGATTCACTCTCGCAAGCTACTCGAGCTTGTTTACGTGGAGCTGAGAGAAAGATTCGGATTGATCGTTTTTTTCGGATTACGAAGACCCCGTGTATAAAGATTGAAGACACTTTTCAAGCTTATTGAATTATTCAACGACGCGTGACTATTGCTCGACGAGAATTCCGTTTATCCTGCAGCACTTGCAGAGGAATGCAATAATATTTGTTCGGAATCCGCAGAAAATACGGCACATTCCAGTAGCTGTAGAGAAAACACAACGGATCGAAAGCGAAATGCAGAGAAAGGGAGAGTAGTATATATGCGCGCGTAAGAGTGAAAGAGGCGGCTATGGAAAAGGAGCGAGTCAAGAGTATACGCGACGACAGGTCAATCGATCGGACAGCCTTCGATCGGTCTCGCGCTCAATCGATTCACGTCGTCGTCGTCCCCGGCAAACTGCCGCCGCCGCCGTTGCTGCTGCTGTTGTAAGCTTTCTGCTAGCCGCTTCGTATATAGCTTCGCTTTATTGTTTCAACTGCTGGCGATTGCTTCGCGATAAGCAGTGGAATTTGCTTATTTTTACGAGACTTTTACTGCGTTTATAAATATTAATGTTTACGTTTGAGATTATTACTATTATAGTGCGACTTTCAAAAATGCAGTGTCCGCTGTAGCCAAGGTTACGTCACGTTCTTCATTATACGACTGCGTTGACTGCCGATTGCTTTATTGTCTCTCCGTAAGAGGCTAAAATTGAAATTATTTAATCAGACTGTGCGTTTGTTTACTTTCGAGGCCGTCGACTCGATTGCGATTGTGTATCGGTATCGTTCCAGCAGCGTATACTAACAAATAAGCGGGAAAAAATCTCCCGGCAATGCTGGCAATTAATCCAGAGTACTGCGAAAAGCCGCTTTCGTGAATTAGAATTCAAAGTCTTTGACCGCTGTTATCTCAAGATAGAGAGAGTAGAGAAGATAGCGCAAGCGCGCGTGAAGGCACGCGACGACAGTCTCTCTCTCTGGAAAGGAAGCGCCGCTGATCAGCTGGAATTAATTGGTTCATCTTCAGGGGACAACCAGCGGCAATTAACGCACGTGCGCGTGGAACGACTACTGCCACAAGAAAACGGAAAAACCAGGAAGTCGGGTATAATTTCTTTAGAATCAATTTGAATTTTTTCTATCGACTGCAGCATAAATTTCGATCAATTAATTCGCTTTTACGCATAGTTAGGGGTGCGGCCC